>JAKSZT010001178.1:15456194-15537903 GCA_026826555.1 Tolypeutes matacus
AAAAAAAAAAAAAAAAAAAAAAAAAAAAAAGGCATTCGCTGTGAAAAGTGATAAATTTGGGAGAGATTTTCCAATGTGCTTAGTCAATCTTAAGAATGGGTGTTAGACTAAATCTCCTTCTGCCAGACAGAAGAGGCTCGCCCCTCTATCTCACTGTGTTTCTACTTTCCCCAACTATTCCCACATTTATCACTCTCTGCCACTGCCAAGTTACAAGTTCACCTAAACCGTCCAGCTATTCACTAGTCCCATGAGGTCAAATCCTGTGATAGCAAAAATTCTACTGGACATCAAAATTTTCTCACTGTCAATATCTTGAGCCTTAAGACTACCAGGGCAGAGGCTCGTGTGGGAAACACCACCTCTCCTGCACTGGCCATGGCTCCCAAAACCCCAACCAACCCAAAAGTGGCTCTCAAAGGGCCCAACTGTACCCAAATAAGAAACTGTCTAATAATGTTCCCGGTGATATCTGAAATAAACCAGGGAGGACCTATCATCTGATAACCAAAGGTTTCTCATCCTCTGGGGCTTGAAACCCTAAACCAGTGCTTAGGTTTAACTGCAAACCTGAATGGGCAGAAAAACCAGCGGAGGTGCTGATTCAAGAGCAGATTCCACACCCAAAGAACTGGTCTGGAAGGGAAACAACAGGAATCTGCATTTTCTGCCAGCACTCCAGGTGATTAGGAAACAGGCAATCCAAGAACCTTCCCCAGGGCTCTCCCACACAAGTACTCGTGGAGGAGGGGGAGGGGACCGTTGGAGTTACTGCCTCAGAAGTCAGCCTGTTTGCCTTTTGTAAAATGCGGTGTCATGCCCTATACACAGCAAGGGTCTCGATAATAGGAGCTGTGAGCGTAATGCTGAGCTTTGCAAAGGCACATAGTTCCTTTATAAAAATATTACTAAGTGGATGAGGCCAGGAGAGAGGTTCAGTGTGCAGTTGTGACAGAGAAACGACCAGAGCTTTCCATACACTGTTGAGTGAGAGGCAGATGTAAGGCATGCCCTATCAGCTCAGCACCAGTGCCACATGAGCTGCTAGTACTGGTCCTTGTTATCAAGGAAGCAAGACCTGTGATACAGCTTTTAAAAAAACCACTGGTCATGAATTACTGTTCCAGAAAGGTCTTTTGAGCCAAGCCAGGGCTTATGAGTGAACTCCAGTAAAAATACCACTGTTCAGTGCATGCCAATTCCAGATGCTGTAATTCAGAGTGCCCTCTGTAAGAGCGTTCCCCAGTGATGAGCACAATCAGCTCATGGTATCTAAGAGCATGGAAATGGAGGCCAGAAGAGTAACTCGGCTACCAAACCACTGAAGGGGGTGCTGGGAACACATGCACACTTGTGTTTTTTCCCACTCACCTTTGACTTAGCCTGGCAGGTGTGTATGTCTTCACTTAACACCCGCCCATATATCAGTGTGCTTGTGTGTGCGTATGCGAGAGAGGTGGGAAGGACGAGAAGCAGCGTGGAGGTGTCCTGGGCACGTGTCTGGGCCTGCATGTGTAAGTGTGAACGCATCTATTTAGGCAATTCTAGACCTCAGGGGCTGATTGAAAACCCTCTTGGCAACGCCAGAATCCCGTCAAGTCCCACGTGGTTCCCATGGAAGATCAGCATTTCCTGGGAAGATAATTTAGTGCTGTTCCTGTTGATTGTCTATTTCTATTTGGGGAAAGCTGGCCCCACCAACTACTCCTCCCTTTCCTTCTCTCCCACCATCCACTACCTGTTTTCTCTCCACTGCCAGAGGCCTCACTGGCTGCTTCCTCTCGGCAATGACTGGACTGGGAGGGCTGCTCACAGCATAGACATGCCTCCTAACAAAAGCACAGATTCCTCAGCACCACAGGAGGCCCTCTTTTGGACCAGGCATGTTAGTATATTGTTCAAATGAGTTACACTCTACATTTCTCTCTTTTTTTTCCCACTACCAGGTACTCTAACTCCCGCTGCTTTCCATCCTACACTGCCCAGTGGAAAAAGCATGGGCTTCCAAAGGGGTCAACCAATCTGACCTGAACCCTGCCTAGGGCACCTACTAGCCGTGTAATTTCAGGCAAATAACACAGCTTGTCTGAGCCTCAGTTTTATGTCCTGTAGAATGGGTATATCACCACCCACCTTCTAGAACTGCTGTAAGGATAAGAGATAAGGACTGGGAGGGACCAAGCAGGCGCTAGGAGGTGTTCCTTAACCTTACGTTGCTGGCAGCTGCAGTACTGAAATGAGGGAACTTGTGCTCAACCCAAAGGTGAGGAGAGGTCTTCTGGAGTCTGTACTATTTTCCCGGCAAGCTAACTGGACACTCTCTGGAGAGTGCAAGCATCACAAAACCAGGCAACTAACCTCTTTGTTAGAAAAGAGTCTGCTGTCATCTGCCTGGTACTGCCAAAGATCATCACAATGTGACCAGGCATATCAAATTTAGTGCAATTTATTACCCCTCCCTGAGTTGGATTTCTACTGAAATTACCAAAAAGCAACCCCACCCCCACCCCCACTCTTCTATTCAAATCCCTGACAAATCATTAAGCAAAGCTGCTTTCCCTGGGTGAGAAACACACTCGGTTGAGTCTAGGGGCCTGCTCGTGAGCCTAATATTCTTATGGCCTGACAAAGCACTCCCTGTCACGTACTAGCCACAGATCACATCCTTTGCCCCACAACTGCTACATCCTACTTTGCCTCGATCATTCCCTTCATCCAGATTTCCTCATGTGGCTCAAGTGGTTGAGCACTGGCTTCCCATATGGGAGGTCTCAGATTCATCCCCAGGCCCTGGTACTTCAAAAAAAAAAAAAAAAAATCTCTAATGCTCATCCTTTTGCCCAGAGCTTTGCTCAGAGAAGGACGAATTCAGTAATATTCCCTGATTAACTGATTAAAAGTCTCAACTTGTATTATCACTTGCTAAGTACTTTCCACATGGGTCCTGGAAGGCACTCACAGTTCTGCATGCTGTTTTAATTGAAAGTTATAGTCTCTTCAAGTCACCACAAGAGCACTGGGGTATCAATTTCTTGGGGCCCCAAGAGGCCTGGGGAAACAGCAGAGTGTAGCAAAGGGCCCTGAAGCATGACAGTCAAGACTCGAGGGTAAAGCCAGAGATGGTTCCTTCCCAGAATCCTCCAAGGGGTCCTCTGCCATTCACCCCCAAGCACCAATAGTACCCCGAATTCCTACTCCTATCACTGTGGGGTGGAAAAAGGAAGCTTGGCACATTGACAAGGTTAACTGCATTCTCCAGTCATGTCCAAAGATTTCATATTTTAAAACAGCTGTTTCGGGTACTTTGCCACTCACCTGATATGTTTACCCACTGGTTTAAGTTTGTGATTAAACTGTTATCACCAGGGAGCGGATGTGGCTCAAATGGTTAGGCATCCGTCTCCCATATGGAGGGACCTGGGTTCGATCCCTGGGACCTCCCGGTAAAAAGAAAAAGAAAAATATAGACGGCGCAGCCCCGTGTGCATGTGAGCCGCCAGGTCCCGCCGAACCATGCAGCAAGGTGATGACATAACAGGAGAGTGACACAAGGGAGAGCCAAGATGAGATGTGACAAAAAAAACAGGAACTAAGGTGGCGTAGGTGATAGGATGCCTCTCTCCCACATCGGAGGTTCCCAGGATCAAATCCCGGTGAAGACAGGAGGAGAAGGATGAGAAGAGAGGGCAGGAAACAGACACAGAGAATTGCCCAAATGAATAGACACAAAAACAGCAAAAATGGGGGGTGGGGGGGTAGTAAAAATGGATAAAAAGTAAATTAATAAATAAATCTTAAAAAAAAAAATTTTTTTTAATTGTTGTTTCTGACTTTCTCAGAATCTGGGCCCTGGCATGGTACATGAGGGCCTCTGGCACTATCAGCATTGCCTAAGCCACAGCTCTGTTTGCCAGCCTAACAAGAAAGGCTTAAATGGACCTCATTTACAGCTTTTCCCCAAATTTTTATGATTTTAAGTACAATACATGAAAATTTAAAAACAATGAAAGCTAAGAAAAGAAACAAAAACCATTCAAGAGACAGGCACAGTCTTGAGTTTATATTCACCTTATCATAATTGTGTATGTAACTATTATAATGTGCAAATTCTGGAGTCCTGCTTTTTAGAACACGGTCTCACAAACACTTTCTCATGTCCTTAAATCAGGGGTTCTTAACCTTTTTTGTTCCATGGACCCCTTACTAAGTCCACACTATACCGTGTATTTTTTTTTTTTTTTTTTTTTTTTTTACTGGGAGGTCCCGGAGATCGAACCCGGGTCTCTCCATATGGGAGACGGACGCCCAATCAGTTGAGCTACATCCGACTCCCAATACCGTGTATTATCTAATAAATTATCACACCCGCACCAACACGTCCCCACAAGAATAATGTTTTTTTGAATTTCAATTCAAGCTCACAGACCCCTGGTTAAGAACCCCTGCATTAAATAATCTTTGAAACCCCTTCCTTTATACTCTTTTCTGCCATTCATTTTTTTCTAATTATAAAATACATACTTGTAAAACACTGAACCATTACAGAAACATAAAGTACAAAGTGAAAGCTTCCATCAGTCACCATCTTCAGCTGAGCCCCTTTCTTGTGGGCGATATCCCTGGCAGTGTGGAATGCCCTTCCTAGACTTCTTTCCGTGTGTGTCCTTCACAGAGACACACGAATAAACGAGCAAGTAAATTGCATACTTATACGTGATATATACACATACATATATTTACTTACATACGTATGTGTATATCTTACTGCTGTTTTACAAAACAAAATCCCACTCTGCATTCAGCTGTTCAGCTGCAATCCCCATTCCTAAGCCCATGCTGGGTTGCGGGCACAAGTGGGCCATGCATGGCTTGACCCTTTGGGCTGAGGCCTCCAAACAGGGTGCTAAAGTGCCAAAGTCTTGATGGAATCAGTACAGCCCCTGATCGGCACCCTCCTACTATGTGCGGTGTCCCAGGTTTTACATGCATCATCTTATAATCCTCTCCACAGCCCTGTAAAGAAGGTGTACCCATTTCACAGATGCGGAGACTGGGTGGCAGCTACTTCACCAGCTGTATTCTTAACCAGTACAGTAGCACCCGGTCTTTCATTCCTTCCTTCGTTCACTCACTCCCCTCCTCAGCAAACATTCTGCAGGCACACAAGTATCAGTGTGGACCTGCTCATTTTACAGAGTTGGAATTTGGTTCCAAAGCCAGAAATGGCCCCCATCACCCAGGACAACCGTGTCAAAACCATGTCTGTTCACCAGAAAGACAAGGCAGAGAGAAGTAAGGCAGCAGGCCAATTCCACCAGTTCAGAGCACTGGCCTCATGCAAACGCATAATGGGCAATGAGTCAGCAACTTTGGGTGAAAAGCAATGAACGGACAATCTTTTTTTTTTTTTTTTTTTTTTTTACTTTCGTTTACATTCTTGGTAAAAGCTTTGGGAGGGTAGTCATACATGGGAGTACTCAGAAATGAAAAACATTTCATCTGCAGGGAGAAACTTTAATTTAAAATCAATTGTGAGGGAAGCAGCTGTGGCTCAATCAGTAGGGCTCCCGTTTACCATATGGGAGGTCCCGGGTTCGGTTCCCGGGGCCTCCTGGTGAAGGCAAGCCCGCCCGCACGGCGTGGTTAGCTGATCCAGCGAGCACAAGCAGCAAGGGGGGGATAAATGAATAAATAAATAAAATCTTTAAAAAATAAAATAAAAAATAAAAAAAATAAAATAAAATAAAATCAATTGTGAGAAATTAAGGTCATAAGCTGTAATGGCAGCTATAAAATGTAAATTGGTGGCCTAGTCACGCCCAACGCATGTGAAATGCTCTTAAAGCTCAGCTTCTCACGCACTGGAGGACTCCAACCTCCAGCCTGGCAAGCTGGAATCCCTGTTTGAAAAGTGTGTTTAGGAAAGTCCTGCCAACCCCGATGGAAAAGTAGAACAATCAAAAGCTTACATACCCTTGTCTGTGTGATTTTTTCGAATGACTTGAATAGTAAGAATATCCAGAATATGTAGATTCGGTATCCATAGCAAAGGAGGGCTAGCTCTTGATGAAGGAGCAGGTACTGATTCTGATTCTCCTGCGAGGTAGAGAACTGGACCTACTGGATTCCTAAAGCCTCAAGGAGTCTGGGACTCAGAAGAGCCACTCTTCAACAGGAACAGATTCTGGGAAAGGGGGAAAAACAGATATCAATCTTCAAAGCCCACCTCAATGGGACTGGAAGGTAAATGGCAGCAGTAGCCTCCTCTGAGGTCTCTGTTACAGAACACGTGACTGCAAGAGCCAAGCGTTTGAACTCCAAATGCCCCATCCTGCAGCGACAAGCTTCCCAGGTGTCTGGGAGGGAAACAGGCTGGGTGTTGAGAAAGCCAATCCCCTGCCACAGCAAGAGGAAAACGGGAGGTGGCGGTGGCCCCTGGAACCTGTCCATTTCCTGGGCAGAGCCTCGCTCCCCGTGGAGTTTAGGCTATAGGAAGTGCCTCCCCCCACCCCCACCCCCAGACAGTCCCAGACACGGTGCCTAGCCACCCACTGCCAGTTTGCTGGTTAGCCCAACAATAATCAGGACAGTACCTTTTGAGAGATTTGGGCATCGTTTCCAAAAGTCAATTAAAAAACAAAAGTCCTGAGCCTCTTTAATCCAGGTATCAACCTCCTAAGAATTTATCTTAGGAAACTAATTTCTTTTCTTTTTTTTAAAAGAAAAACCATTACCACACCAGAGGACTAGATAAGGAAAATGTGGTTCATCCACCTGAATACTATGTAGCTGTTTGAGGTGATTGATGTGATACTTAATGAAGAACGGAGATTTCTACCATATACGGGTAACTTTTAAAAAGCAGGATACAAGATTGTAAATACACATTGAATCTAAGTTACAGTTACACCATAAAAAATCACTTATGTAAGTCTGGGGATTAAAGGGATCATCAGAAAATGAAAGCAGGTGATTCATTAGTTGCAGGATCCTCTGTCTCACCCTCCTCCCCTTTTCTATTGGCTATTGCTTTGCAATAAAAATGAACTGGAAACATCTCCAAATACATTCCTTTCACCTGAGCCCCCACAGGCTAACTCCTGACTTCTAGAAAACTGAGATTCACAAATTCTGTCTCTCCCTGCACCCCCTGTGCCAGAAATGGTCTCCGCCCAGCCGGGCTCCTTCCCCAGCACCTCCTGGAAGGGGAATCTGCAAACAGATCCGGTGAGGTAAGTGTGAAATAAAAACAAAGAAGCTGCACAGGCCAACCCCTGTCCCTCCAGGAGGAGGTCAAGTCTGCCTGACCCCAGCAGCAATGTGCAAGTCTTGAGAGACTCAGACCAGAATGTGGATGGAGTCTGCAGATCACCACATGCCAAAGTGGCAACCCAACCCTCAAACACTTAACCCTTACCATTTGTTCCGTTCACCCAAAAGTCTGTGCTGCCTTATTCTGGATGCCTGATTCTTCTCCTCTGCCGGCAGGAGCCCAAGGCTAGCAGTGGTTCTAGTAACGATTTGCCTCTGCCTCGTGCAACTATGGATAAGGCACCTACCTGCCTTTTTTTTTTTAGTTACCGGGGCTGGGCATTGAACCCAGGACCTCGTATGCAGGAAGCCAGTGCTCAAACACTAAGCCACATCAGCAACCTACCTGCCTTCTTGAGCCTCAGTGTCTTCACTTGTGAAGTGGGGACAAATCAAACAGCCACTATCCTCACAGGGTTTTCTGAATATATAGGAAGACAGGGTATCCAGAGTTGGGTTCAAACCCCCGTTTTTACTCCCTTATTAGCTGTGTGACCGCAAATTACTAGGCCTCTCTGATCCCTCCTCGGTAAACTGTGAATAACAGGGCAGCTGTGATGATCGAATGAGCTGACGGTTGTGGAAGTGCCAGCACCGGCTCCAGAACAGAAGGGTGCCATTACAAACTTTTCACATTTTAACCTCTGGATGAATGAAAGTCGTGGCTATCAGTACTCACTTTACCTGACCTAAAACATGATGCTCTCCTTGTATTTCCCAGTAAGAGAAGAGTATGGAAATACTGCAACAGTTACCTTCACACCGTCTGAGGCTGGCTGCCCTATGGCTTCTTGCAGTCAGACAGAACTGGGCTCACATCTCAGTCCAAGGCTTACTAACTAGCTATGTATCTGAGCAAGCTGATTCCCCCCTTGGAACCTCAGTTTCCCAAGCTGTAAAATGGGTGTAAAGGCAACCCACAGCATAAAGATTAAATGTGAGAACAAACATAGTGGGCATTTTTAAATGTTAGTTTTCTTAGACTTACCTTCACCTTCCTAGAAGACTTCAAGAGCTTGCTCATCTCCCTCCTCCCCCTATCACTGTCACTAGCAACTGCAGGAAGGATATAACAGGCTTTTGGCACCTTAAATTCTCACTTCCTTTCTGCTCTGGGCTTTGCTGCTTTTTCATCTGCTTCATACCTGGCAGACATCAACATCAGGAGGCAAGCCAAGATCTCCAGCCTGCCCTGAACAAAGCCTCTTTCCCTGATAGTCCCTCTCCCAGCTCTCTGCTGACCTGCAGATTCTAAAGCTTGGCTCCTTTGCCCAGACAACTGCCGCCACTCTTCTAGATTCCCAACTAACCTTCCACACCTCCCACATTTGTTCCTGCCTTCTACCCCTTAACTTTGGATTCTCTTTTCAACCCTGGTTTCTAGCCAATTCCTTTCCTTCTGCACCTCTTGCTGGGGAATCTCAGAGACAGGTGGCTTGGCGACCTGGGTTGAGCCTAGCTATGAGACCTTGAGGGCAGATGCTTACCTCTCTGAGCTTCTGTTTCTCCCCCTGGGAAAGGAAGCCATTTAATGTTATCTTTCCCGAGGGCTGGTGTGAGAATCAAACAAGATTCCCTATGTAAAGTCTCTAGCACATGGCAACTCAAGTTTCATTCCTCTTTCCTCTGCAAAAGGATGTCATTCCTTGCCCTCATTAAAACCTCCCGGCATCCATTAAGGCAACTCCAGGTATGCCCCACAAAGGAAAGTCATGGGCTCCCAAGTGCCCTTTGGGGAAAGGCTTAACCTAACTCTACCAACCACCCTTGTCCAGTTTCTCTGCCACAATTCCTGCCTATCCTTATCAACGGGGTGGTCTGTGCATGTGGCCACTCTCTTTCTCTTGATTTGACACCTTGGATCCTCCACCCCCAACACTCCGCTGAAAGAACTCTAAATTGGCCAGAGATGGCTGCTAGCCAGATTCCACGATCACATACCTGTCCTCCTTTCCCTAGACCTACGGATCCATTTATTCATTCATCCACAGCCATGATTGATAAGCACACGAGAGTCCCTGCTAAGCAAGGCTGGCAGCACAGCAATGACGAAGACATGCTGCCACCCCCACAGTGGCACAGCTGCTGGTTCACCTACTGAGGACACCTTATGATACTACTTCTCTTCCAATGCTGCCTCCCCACCACACCCCCATCAAGTTGCCCCTCCAGACTCAAAACTCACCTGGTTATTCTTTTCTTCTGTGGATTTACTACATTATAAGCTCCTTGGAGACCGAACCGTGGTTTACTCACTCCCAAGATACTTTGATCATAATACGTACCCAACAAATACTTATTGAAAGGATAAATCCCTCATGTGTGTTTCCTCCTTCAATGCCTCTTGCTCTACTTAGGATTTTCACCACCCAACACAGCTGCTCTCCAATTGTGTCCAGTCCTATCCTTTTCAATTTCCTCCTCCAGCTTGATACAATCATCCTATCCATCCTATAGCTCCAACGTTGTACCACTTTTAATGCTCTCCTCTTCATCCCACACATCTGACTGTTACTAGGTCCTGCCTGGCCTCTGGGATCTTCCCCTCGCTCTCCCAGCTCCCAGCCACCCACTTCCAGGCTCACACCAACACAGGGCTGAACGAAATTACAAAAATCTCCAGGCTTCCTTAATTGAATCCAGTCTATTCAGAGTTCAGGCCCCTTCTTCTAACTCATACTATTTCTATCATAGCCATCAATTCTTGTCCAAGATCTGAGTGAAGAATAAGTAGAAGCAACAGGAGACAAACTAAGAAAATCCAGGGTGAACTCATTTTAAAAGAGAGTTTGAGTTGAGGTAACAGCTTCAACAGAGTTAACAGAAAACATACTTGCTCTGAATCTTATCACTGCAATGATATATTTACAAGATAGTCCCCTTTGCATGCAGAGGAAATTAATGGAACTCAGTTAAGGTCAGAAGGGATCCCTTATCAGGAAAGATAATAAAGTAAAGAAAAGGAACCAGGTTCCTTGGGTAATAAACCAATAGTCTGCTGCACTGGCCTGAATAAGAGTTACTGGCCTCGGTAGGGCTGGAGCCAAAAATCAGGATAGTGGCTACAGCTCATCAAACCATGTCACATGAAGCCAAAGAGACTGCTGCTCCGAAAGGTGCACAACTACTTTTGTCTGAGTGACAGCATCTTAAATTCTGGAATTTCCAGGGGAAAATGTCAGAAAAGATCTCCTTCACCATACTTCATTAAAAGCAAAGTGCAGATCAGTGGCTTCAAATGAGTTTTCCCCTAAAGTCAAGTTCACTCATATAAAATATACCTGACTACTACTTAAAAGAAAAATACAGTGCTCACAATAATCATATGAGGGAAATAATATGTCATGGTAATGATAGTGGTAAACATCAGCTAACCTACACCAAAAGGAAATTATAAAAACATCAGCTCTGCCTAGAGCCATTAAGTAATTAAAGTAAATTAAGTAAAGGGTGCTCTAGTTTGGAGGGTGGAAAACTACCTTGCAAGGGGTATGGGAAAACAATGGATTTAAATAGCCATTCCTCTCCCTCTCCAGTGGATGTATTTCTAAGGAAAAGAAGTTTCTGGTACAAGTGATTTTATTCTATGATTTGTAGTGTGTACCTTACTTTGAACACTTGATTTTTAATCACATGTAGAATTCTAAAGGGTTTACTCCATTAAATATTTCTGTTACATCTTGAAGGTAAAATTTTCTCAAGGCACCCATTTTTAATTATGTGGTATTCAAGGAGAAAACGACAACTTAAATAATTTCATTTAGAGTCAACATTTTTTCTTATTACAAATGACAGCCATTATCATAATTCTCTAAAGTAAAATTCCTTAGTTAGGACTAATATTTTGTATGGAAGATGACCTACATATCATTTTCATTGAAATTACGTACACTTTTTGATCTATGCTAGTTAATTTTCTATTTCACCTTTAACGAATACGATTAACTACAGCTAAGTAAACTAGTGATTTCCATTTCTTCCTTGCAGTTCCCCATTTTACTGTTACTAAGTTAGAAGTAAATGTCAGAAAGATTAGAAAAAAATGTGTGTGTGTTAGGAAATTTACCTGGAGGGCAGGCAACAGAGTTAGAAAGGAGGGTACGGAGAAGCATGGCAAGGCCTCCAAAACGTTTTGCTGGACTGGTGGTCTGTAAACCATAAAAGACTTATCCAGTCCACCGATGTGGGGATCAGCATTTGTGACAAAACCCGTGATTCTTTCACTACAACAGAGTTCGTATAAATGAATGATTCTGAGCCACTACTCACGAGGAAAGAAAATGTCAATCTCATTTTCCTGTCTTGCCAATTTCTTTCAACTCACCTTCCAGAAGAACTGCTCTTCGCTCAAGTCCTTAATTACCCCCTGAAACACCTCCAGCAGCTGGGTACAGATTTCTGAAGAGCTGTGACTGGTTAATGTGTCTGGAGTTCTACGATGTGTATTTGTTCTCAAGTGGCTCCCTTCTCCTCTGCTAGATTTTAAGCTTCAGAAAAATGCTTTTCATAAGCACTACTTCCCCTGTAAATCCCATGGTGCTGGCTCTAATAAGTGGGATTAAGAAGGACACTGACGCAGACAACAGTACATGAGGCTTCAGCGAGACCAAGAAAGCTGGTAGAGACATGCTCCAGCCCTAACTAAATCCTACCTTGTCCATCTAATGGAAAATGACATAGGTCGATGCCCAAATCACATGCCATACACCTAACCATAGCTAGTTCACTTTACAGAGATGATGGCAATGATAATCTAACAGTTCATGTTATCAAGTGCTCAGTATGTGTTAGGCATTGTTTTAAGTCATTTGTATGCACTATCGCACTTAATCCTTAGAACAAGCCATTAAGGGAGGTAAAATAATATAAATAGTGTTCTCATGAACACACCTGATAAATTGCTGGAGCCAGGAATTGAACTCTGGTAGTCTAACTCCTGTGCTCTTACCATGGAAATTTTATAGCAATGTAGCCATTACCAGAACAGTTTATTTACATAGCAGAGGGTAGGCAACAATCATAAGTTGTCCCAAACCATATAGAACCCAGAAAGAATTTGGCAATTTTAACTTCTACTCCCACGTTCAGTGTCCCAAGCCCTGTGTGGAGTGGAGGAGAAAAGAAATGAACCTGAAATAGTTGTCGGTCCTAAGGAGTTCACAGCCCAAATGTGGAGAATACAAAGTGATAAGTGCCCATCTAACCCAAAGAGCTACTGAAGTTGAGAGTAGCAAATGGGGTGTGAGTGGGTGAATGTGTATATGGGGGGGGGAGTGGGGGTGGTGTAATACCTTCTTCACGCAGTATTTGTTTAATCTTCAGTAGACAAGGGTGACATGGAATTGTTGCTTGGGAAGGAAACTTTACATTTCCTTTATGGTTTCAGTCCTGTTGCTCAAATACATAAGATAATACCACCTGGCAAGCAGACCTTGTACATGGGCTACTCTTAAAATTCTTCTCTCATTTTACATACAAATCAAGTCACAACCAAGTCACACTACCAACACTGTTACCAGCTAACAGTGAAAATTCCATACTGGGTTTTTTCACTAATCACACTGCTAGGCACCAACATTTGGGAATACTAAATGCTCATGGATAGGTAAAGTGTCTTATTTCTTTGAAATGTAGAATAAGTTTCCTCCCACAAATCAAAGCCCCAACTATATCACACTGATTTAATTCAACACTGAAAACTCTAATTAGTGGTTACATAAAATGGCTAATTATGTCTCCCTTGATTCAGACCCTTTCTGCCATCTCATTTCAAGAGCCTGTAATCAAACCATCCCCCACCCCCGCCCCAGTGGAAGGAGAATGCTAATTAGCATTGTTGATTGGTGACGCAAGTTACAATATTTTTCAGCAACCCAATAAAATTTATAAACATGTCAGGGTATATGCCAGTCTTTACACCTTGCTAGCTTTTGGAATAAGTGCCTAACATACACACATTTCCATCCACAGCCACTGAAGTTTTTGTTTAAACAAAATGCTTCTGCCAGCCTCATAATCATAATAATGCGCTCTAACACCTCTTAAAGAGTAGCTAAAAGAGCTCACAACACCTTTGCGACGCGAGCATTATACACGATTTAGGCATGTGAAAACTGAGCAATAGATTCACACTGCTCCATGTCTCACCGGCTGGTCACCAAGCCGTCAGGCCGCGGCTCCAGCCCACCCCAGCCTCTACCACCCAGGCGTTCAAATTTTTATAAAGCTTCACACTTCTCTGGGGGCACTGCTTGGGGCAGTTCAAAGGCCGCATGAGGAAATGAGGTCCTGCCGGTGGTTAAGGCTGCCCCGGTGTGGTGAGATTCCCTCAAACAGGGACAAGTCGGGGCTGAAGCTGGACGGACGCCTTCTGCTCCACCCCGGCGTTTTTGAAAGTAAACTCCTACCTGCCTGTTGCGCTCTCTGAAGCGCAACCAGTCTTGCCCCTCCAGGCCTTCGGAGACGGATCAATTCGGTAAACGAGGTGTGAACACAGGCCAACTCTGTCCCGGTTTCTGGTGAAGGGCCAGGCGGCCCCCGGGCAGTGACGGTTACCCGGGTCGATCCCCACAGAGGGGTGGGAACAACGGTGCGCGCCCGGTTCCCAGGGAGTGCAGGGACTGCCCGCGCCCGTCCCCACCCCCTACCCCCGCAGAGGCTGATAAAACCGCCTCGGGTCCTCCGGGAACGCTCGGCCACTCCCAGCCCGCCGGCTCGCTGCGCCCTGGACCGCTCACCTCCAAGGGGCGCACCCCCTAAGTCCAGCCGGGGGTGAAGAGGGCGCTGAAGGCGTGGGGAGGGAATCCCGGGACCGGAGGAAATTGGGTGCGGCAGAAAGCGCGGGGCAGGAGGGGCGCGATGCCGCAGGGATGGGAGAGGAGTGGGGTCCCGGGAAGCCCGAAATGGGGCGCGGTCCGTAGGAGCCGAGAGGGAATCTCAGTCCGGTGGGGGGGTTGCAGGAGGAGGGCGCAGGGGCACGCACGGTGCAGGCTGGGGGCGTCTCCTCGCGGGAGGTCTGCACCCAGCGCCCGCCGCGCTCGGCCTCTGGCAGGACTCACCTCCGCGCCGGCCGTGCGGGCTCCGCGGCCCGGGGTCTCAGCTCACAGCGGCCCCGGCTCTGCGGCCTGCGCTGGGCTCCGGTAGAGGCAGAGCCCCGCCGCGGCCGCCGCTGCACTGCTGCTTTCCGCTTCCTGTCCCGGCGCCGCCCCGCAGCCCGAGCCCAGCCCTGCGAGACCCGCGCGGCCGCGAGCCAAGAGCTGCGAGCGCTGCCGGCCCAGCCGCGGGCCCGGCCCACCTGCAGCGGAGGGCAGGCCCGGCTGCCGTACCCCTCACCCCCCACTCCACCTCCCCTTCCCGCCACCCCACTCCACCTCATGGAGACGCGCACAAGTTCATACTCCTATATGCACTGGGCCCGGGGGCTCATCCCCCTCTGGCGTCCCGCACAGTCGCACACGCGTTCACTCCTCATCCACACACTCATGCACAAACAGACACACACAGTCCAGTAACCGACCCTCTCCTGGCAGACATACACACTTACCCACGTGGCCCCCCAAAATACACAGCCACACACACGAACACAAACATGCACAAAATCCTACCCGTTTGCCCTCAACGATACCCCAGCACACTTATTCTCGTAGCCCAGGGACCAACAACATACACAGAGTCATATGCACGCTGTTCAAGAACTGACCCACACATGGACACACACACCCACACCTCAAACCCCTGTACACACTCATTCACACACACACACACAGTTCAGGAAACGATCCCACAAATAACTATACACACCCGGGTCCTCCTACACCGCCACCGCAGCCAATCCTCTCCCTTATCCTCCCTTCAGGCACTGCCCCTGACTCCCTTCCAACCCTAGTTTCCTAGTAACTGCTGAAAGAGCACCTCTAAAGGCAGGTAGCCCTGGGTTCCAGTCTCTCTGAAGGTAAGTACCCGTGGGTTCAAATCCTGACCCAGCCAGATCTGCTTCCCTCTCTGAACTTCTGTGAAGAGGTGGAGAGGAAGACAACACTGACCATACAGAATTGGGAGGCTGGTAGAAAGTGGCCCATGTCCAGTAGGCACTGAACAATTGGCAACTATTTTCATGAATCTTTGTGCTCTTTTCACTTAATTGTCTATTAAACCTGTGCCAAGAGTATTGTGTCGGCAGAGTTAGGGATCCGTGGGGAGATACTCAAATCTGGCTGGGACCCAGAGCTGCCTACATGACCGAATTCTCCAGTGGAGGCTGTGTATGGTGAAGTGATGAATTCGTTAGGGTTATCTAATGGAATAGTGTGGGCATTTGGGCTGAGGAAATGGGATTTAGCTTCATGAAGCCTTCACTCCCTGTGCCACCTCATCCTCATTCCTTTTACCTCCCACTTGCCCCCCAACATATGGCACTCCAAGTACTCAATGTGGCCGGTCTCCTCACCCCCACCCCAGCACAGTACCAGTGCCTACATCCAGAGGGCTGGTGCAGGTAGCCAGCATCCAGCCAGGTGTCTCTCTCCACCAGAATGAATACTTAGGTGGAAAATGCAGAGCTTTACAGAAACATGATTCTAATGCCCTTTAGTTACTTATGTCTAGCTACCTTACCATGCGATGCTTTTGTGGGAAGAAGTGTAGTGCAAAATAAACTCTTTTTCAGAATAATAAAGTCACCTTTAAATGCCATTTCTTGTTTGTTTCTACCTAACAATTTTGGATATTCAAGCTTAAATGGTCAGCATTGGAAAACTTCCCAAGAACTGAATGATGGTCTGTAGAACTTAGATACCTGCCCTGGCCCATGTTGCCTGTCACAGAGGGGTTCAGTCTCACTCTAGAGTTCCCTTAGCAAATCCAAGTGGCTCTCACCTGAAGCCGAGATCTCCAGCTTACCCTTGATCGGTAATAAAGATATTATTGTGGGCTCCATCTGCCACTCATTTGTCTCACCCATTGGTTCCAAACTCAGTTTGAGTACTGGGATACTATGTTTTAGGTCCCTAATGACTCCAGTATGAATGTCTGTTCCACCAATGCATGCATATATTTCTCCTTCCCTACCCATTCTCACAGCTTTCCCAAATCCTGAAGTGGCATCCATTGAAATTCTTCATGTCTACTAAGACCCAACTCAAATGCCACCTCTTACTCAAAGCCTTCCCAGTTCTCCCAACCAGAAAGCAGTCTCTCCTCCATATGAATTCTCACAACACTCTGGATTTTATGATCACCTTCTTACCTTGTATTGGTTATTTGTATCTTATGTCCTCAATCATGTGTATGTCTTACTTATCATTTTTCTACTTTCCACATAGTAATTTCTTTAAAAAATACTTAGCAAATGAATAAATGACTATAAAATACTTACTGCCCTTGGGAAGTAAATAATCTTAGTAAGGAACAATGTAATTGAAAAGATATGGCATATACACATATATTAGCTAACAACTAAAGAGACTATATAAAATGCTAAATGAGCTAAAAGCATACTTTTAAAGAAGTGATTTGTCCAGCCTCAAGAATTCTGATACACCGAAAAAACAGCAGTTCAGTGAGAAAGGCTTCTGATCAACAAAACAGATTGTACAAAGTCCATGCTTTGAAGATTATAGGCTTTTAAAGTCAGGGAATCTCTCAGGCTGGCACTTACCTACTTTTTACTCTTAGTTTACGTACAACTCTAATAAGCTTCAGCATCTGATTCCTAAAGCCACTATACATTAGAAAGAACAAGATAAAAGTAGTTTGACTCAGGGAGACCCCAGGCATGGGTCATTGTGAGGATTAATTCCTGCTTGTCCTTTCTTGTATATTGCCACATCGTAGAATAGTGTCCATAAGGATGGCCCGGAGTTGTTCAAGTTTAGAAAGATACTCTACATACAGTACTCTATTTAAGAGGACAAGGGAAATGTGAAATCAGTATTAGAAAGATTTCACTCCAAAATGCTTGAAATGTTCAAAAGCTGATTCCTATGTGTAATGTATGTGTATTGGTTAATGCCGTAAGTGATGAGGTGCTAAGATGTGGGCTCTTATTGCCCAAGGAAAGGTTCACACAGATGTGGATGGTCAGGAAAATCTTCCTAAGGGAGGGTCAACTTGTCCTCAACTTCAGGAAATGACTTAGATGGAGGACAGTAGCAAAAACAGTGACTGGCCTTTTGCAAGTGCTTAATAAGTATTATTGAATGCATGGGCAAATTGTATTTGTCTTTGGAGTGTGGTCAAGGGTATGGAGAGAGCAAAGCCTGGTGTGATGGTCAAGGGCAGGGAGCATAATGGTTAGGCACAATATAAGGGCTTATGCTGAGACATGGGGGATTCAAAATTGAGTGGCTCCAATCAGGAGGTAGAGCACGATGAATCCTACACTGGTGCTTGAACTTCTTTTGAACAGGCTAGCAACATGGTTCATTCATTACAAAATATATGTTCAGTACCAACTGCCTGCTAGGCAATGTGCTAGCTACTAGGAACATCCAGCTAGATAATGTAACATTCATCTGTGAGTCAACAATTTAATCCACAAATATTTATTGAGCACTTACTATGTGCCAGTCACTATTCTAGGCTCTGGGGATGTATCACAATAGGCAAAAGTTTCCGCCTTCATAGAATTTATAGCCTAGTGGGGACAGATGGATAAATGAGTGACATGTATAGTGTGTCAGATGGTGATGAGTGCTGAGGAGAAAATAAAGCAGGAAAGGAGATAGGGACTGCGTGGTGGGGATGGGGGGAAAGTAGGCATCACTATCCTAGAGGAGCTCTAGCGCTACTGGACAGACCGCTATGAAAACAAAGCCTTGCACTTGAACAGGAGAGTGCTGTGACAGAGACCATGGGCAGGAAGGGAATGCCCTGGGAGCGAAGAGAGGATTGCTGCTCTGTCTGCAGAAGCACATAACTTCACCTGGGCCATGACCCTGAGACCAGAACTTGAAAAATGAATGTTTGGCAGGCAAAGTGAGAGGAAGCATTCTGTGCAAAGGCTTAGAAGTGTGACCAAGTATGTCCAGGAAGGCGTATCTGATGGTGATGTGCGGTACTGCTGAGTTGGGGGAGGGAGATGTTTACACTGGAGGCTGCTGTAGCACTGCATGCCAGAGGGATAAGGGAACAAAATGCTGATGGTGTTTGATATCAGGAAGGAAAGCAAGGCTCAGAGTGTTGAAGCAACATGGCTCTTTAGAGGCCTGCTGGCAGTTTAGCATGGAGAACTCATAAAGGGAGGAAGCAGGACTGGGGTGGGTGGGAGGGAGATGGAGATGAGCCTGGACAATAGGCCAGAACTCCAAAAGCCTTATATGGCAGGCTTAAAGGTTTGGAGTTTATCTGTCAGGTGATGGAGAGTCCTTGATGGGTTTTAATGGAGAGGAATAAGCTGAACAGACTCATGGATTTGTAAGATGGATCTGACTGCCATGTGGATAGTGGATTGGTAGAAGGAGAGAGTGAAGGCCAGGAGACCAATAGGAGGCTGGTGAAACATGGGGAGTCGGAAGTGATGAATGGGTCTGTTATAGGCACACCTCTGTCACACAGGGAAGAAGAAGTTCACGGAAGAAAGGTAAGTTCAGTTTTAGGCACATTGAGTATAAGGTATCTGTATCAGACTGGGTTTTCCAGAGAAGCAGAACCAATAGAAGATATATAATGAGATTTATTTTAAGTGATTGGCTGGCAAGTCCAAACTCTCCAGGGCAGGGTGGCAGGCTGGATACTCAGATAGGATTCTATGCTTCAATCTTGAAGAAGAATTTCTTCTTCAAGAAACCTATTTTTGTTCCTAAAGCCTTCAATTGATTGGATGAGGTCCACTCACATTATCAAGGGTAATTTCCCTTGCTTAAAGTCAACTGATTGTAGATATTAACTACATCTACAAAATACCTACACAGCAACACCTAGGTTAGTGTTTGATTAAATAACTGGGTATTATCACCTAGCTAAGTTGACACTTGAGGCTATTACAGAACTT
This sequence comes from Tolypeutes matacus, assembly GCA_026826555.1. Lineage (NCBI taxonomy): Eukaryota > Metazoa > Chordata > Mammalia > Cingulata > Chlamyphoridae > Tolypeutes > Tolypeutes matacus. The sequence continues at coordinate 15,475,495 of JAKSZT010001178.1, forward strand.
GTGGGTCATGCAGGTGAAAACAATAATAGTCCACATTTATTGAGCACTTGTTATGTGCCAGGAACTAGAAAAGCAAGAACAAAGTAAATCCAAAGTTAGAATAAGGAAAGGAAAAATTAAGATTATAGTGGAGACAAATGAAACAAGGAATAGAAGAACAATTGAGAGAATGAACAAAACAAAAAGTTGGTTCTTTGAAAAAATCAGTTGAATTGACAGACCTTTAGCTAAACTAACAAAGAAAAAAAGAGGAAGATGCAAATAACTAAACTCAGAAAGGAAAATGGTGATATCACTAATGACCGTACAGGAATAAAAAGGATTATAAGAGACTATTATGAACAATTGTACACCTACCAGCAAACTAGGTAATCTAGAAAAAAATGGAAAAATTTAAAAAACTCATAGAAATACATCAATTACCCAAATTGACTCAAGAGGAAATAGAAAGCATCAACAAGCTTATAACAAGTACAGAGATTGAATCAATAATCAAAAACCTTCCATTAAGGGAAAGTCCAGGACCAGATGGCTTCACTGGAGAATTCTGCCAAACTCATAAAGAAAAATTAGTACCAATCTTTCTCAAACTCTTCCAAAGAATTCAAGAGGAAGGTACACTTCCTAATGTATTCTATGAAGACATTATTACCTTGATACCAAAGCCTGGTAGAGACATCATAAAAAAAAGAAAATTACCCACCAATTTCCCTTATGAATATAGATGCAAAAATCCTTAACAAAATATTTGCAAACCATATCCAATGGCAGATTAAGAAGATTATATATCATGACCAAGTGATATTCATCCCAGGAATGCAAGGGTGTTTCAATATATGAAAATTCAAGCAATGTAATATACTATACACAAAAAATGATGGGATAAAAACCACACCATTGTGTGAAAACACAATGTTTTTGTGTGATGTGTGAAAACACAATCACACCATTGAAGCAGAAAAGGCATTTTGTAAAATCCAGCAGCCTTTCTTGATTTTAAAAAACAGTCAGAAAAGTAGGAATAGAAGGGAACTTCTCAAAATGATAAAGGCCATTTTTGAAAAACCCACAGCTATCATACTCAATGGTGAAAGACTTAAAAATTTCCCACTAAGATCAGGAACAAGTCAAGGATGTTCGTTTTGACCACTGCCTTTCATTATTGTACTAGAAGTTCTTGCCAGCGCAATTAGTCAAGAAAAAGAAATAAAAGATATCCAAATTGGGAAGGAAGAAGTGAAACTATATCTATTTGCAGGTGACATGATCTTATATATAAAAAATCCAAAGGAATCCACAAGAAAACTGTTAGAGCTAATAAATGAATTCAGCAAAGTGGCAGATATAAGATCAACACACACAAAGTGAAACAATTGTGTTCCTATACAATACGCTAGCAGTGGGGCCAGACTTTGAACCCAGGTTGGCTGACCACAGATTCCATATTTATAATCTGTAAAACTATACTGCTTTTTGGCAGTGTGGGTCTAGAACTCGGGAGGAGATAGACAATTACAGTAAATATAGTTTGGGGAGTTTGCATGTAGCTGATGATGAGGTAGAAAACAGAGCAAGAGGTGGGTAGAGAAATGCAGACCGCATGAGGCAGAGAAATAAGACAGGAACATGCAGAGATGAGACAGCTCTTGTTGTTTTGTTTTGACATAGGAGCCCCTTAAGCCTGTTTATAGATCAGCAAGAAGAAACCAGACTGAGAGAGGTTCAAAATTTAAGAAAGAAGGGGCTATTTGGGTGACAAGGAGAATGAATGATCAAGAACACAGGTGGAAGAATAAGCCCTGCGTAGGTATAGACAGAGCTGAGCCTACTGGGTGGGAATGAGAGGTAAAGGGTGTCCTTCCAGAAGATCGCAGTATTCTCCATAAAGTAGGAGGCAAGAGTCTCTGGACTGGGAGGCCAGGACATGGAGTCAGGCAAGAGAAAGGAGATGTATCTGGTGGCTTCTCAGGTGGGCCCTTTGAAAATCTAATTGCAACTGGAATGGAAACCACACCCCCAAAAATGAATATTCACTCAATTTTTTGCCAACAATTTAGAGAACCAGAAACCCTTTTACCTATGCTGGCCATAGTGATTTCTAGAAAGTCTCTTCTGTGTCTGAAAATATTTATCTTTTGATGAGCTGAGTTTGAAATGAAGATGGGCTCTCCAAGTAGAATTTCAAAGAGCAGTACAAAAGGTGGGCTTTTCTATTATATCATTTTGTCCTGACATGGGAATGTAGTCTGTGTAAAGGAAACAAACCTGCTCTGTGTAAAGGCCCTGGGCCCATGGAGGGTCTGAACAAGCAGCCATGGCCTGTGGACCATCTCTCCCATTGGGCCACACCCTGGTCTTCCGCCATGCTTCTCTGCAGGCCTGGGCAGGCAGAGCCACTCTCAGGCCCGGCAGCTATCGGTACCTCGGGTGCTGGGAGGAAGCATAATGTCAGGTAGAGATCTCAGATATCAGAAACAGGACCTGCCAAGTCTGGAGTCAACCCCTGCACTTCGGCAGCCTTGTTATATATGAAAGCCATACAGGTGAGGGGCAGAAAGCCTGGTAAAGACAATGGTCAGTACACATGGCCTTAGGGTTTCTGGGTTCCTCCAGAATGACTTCACTGGTCTGAGCAGTGCAAAGGATCACACTCAGGACCAATCATGGGCAGGGCTGTACTAGATTAATAATACCTGCTGGGACCTGAAAGTGTCTTCTTTGATGTTTTTTTAATCTGTAGAGCCACCATCAGTAATTCATTAACTATTTATGAGAAACACTTGAATAACACACCATATACGGCCATAAACTAATTACTTGGACTAACGCCAGGCGGCATTCTTTCCCAAGGGTGAACCAGCTTCTGGCTCTGCTCCTCTGGGCTCAGGCTGTTTCTGTCTCTGGAGGAAATGCAGGCATAGAAAGAAGGTCTTGGCTTCTAGACCACAAGCAGATCCACCTTCTCTCCTGAGGCACCAACAGCCTCTATACGTGCTGTGGACAGGGAGCTGTGGTAGAGAGCCAGGTTTGCATAGTAGGGCAACACAATTAGCTCATCTTAGGGATCAGCATTTCTATTAAAGCTTTGCTGATTGTGAACTATGTAAATGACCAGACCGAGAGAAGAAACTATTTACTGTGTTTTTACTACATGTCAGGCATTGTGATACTCATCTTTTATCTATTGTCTTACCGAATGGTATTTATTCTGGTAACACTATGAAGTAGATATTTTCTAGAAACTCCAAAAGGTTAAGTGACGTTTCCAAGGTCACAAAATTGAGGCTACACCCAGATCTTCTGGTTCCCAGCCTGGGACTTTTCCACTGCACTGGCCATAGATAATCAAGATGGATTTATTTTTGTTTCTTCTTTATTCCCCCTTTGCTTCCCAGATTATTGATCACTCCCCACCCCACCTCCTGCCTATTTTCTTTCTTTTTTTTTGTCCTTTCTCTTTCTTCGAAAAATTATTTCTTTTCAGTATTATTTGTGTTCCCCCCCACCATGTGAACATTTGAAAGGCAAATAAATTACAAACTCTGCTTCGTATCTGTTGTTAGTCTTGAGTGGGAGTTAATGGCCCCTCCCCAGATGTGCAGTCCTCCTCTTGGTAGGAAGGTCGGATTCTGGGCCCAAAAGGTTTCCTGCCCTCCCTGAGAGATAGAGGGATTTTGCCTCAACTCTTCTTCCAGTGGCAGTGGATCTTTGCTTATGTCGTGGGCGAGGGTTTCCTACGTTCTCCAGAGGCAGATGGGTTTTACTTCTACTCCCCTCCCCCAAAAGCCATGGATCTATAGGGTTTGCTACCCCTGGCCCAATGGCTTCAGGCTTTTGCTTTTTAGGAGAGAAGGGACCAGAGAAGCAAGCAGGACTTTGGGCCTGTCCCTATCAGCCATCTATTACCTTCTTGCATCCTATGCCAGTGCAATTGGCTCCCTTTAGTTTCTTGTCCTGCCCTAAATCTCTTGAGCACTCAGTAGAGGTTCATGGAGAAGAACTTTCAGGAGAGCAAGCTCTCCAAAGCTATTCCAAAGTGACATGCTAGCTTACACTTGGCCTCTAAGAATTTAACACTTTAGTTTGTTCCTTCTTACTTGCTTTTTTGGCAGCCATCTCTTTCTCCCACACTCTGCCAAAGGAGAGACCGTCTGTGTATTCCATCTCGCTTTGGAGGGGCTTGTCATTTTTGGGAATTGTGTCCACTTGGTTGTCTTTTGATCTCAGCTCTCTCATGGGTGCCATAAAAGATACAATTTTGTAGCTTATCCAGCTTTTTCTCATTGTTAGGGTGGGAACAACATTCTTCCCAGCTTTCTTCATCCTAAAAGGAAGCCTCATTTTCTTTACATTGAAATCTCTCTTTTGCTCAATGATCAGAAGAGGTGAGTTTCCCCCATACAGGAAACTAACATCTTAGAGAGGTTAAAACTGGGATCCCAAGCTATAAAAATGATTCAAAGTCTTAATTTGAATAGGGACAGTAGGAGAGGCAGACAGAAAGCCTGTGGGTCCTGGGATGTAAAAGAGCATAGGAAATGGAGACTTCTGGGGGGTGGGAGACATGGGTGAGGTTAAGCATCACAATCATTCACACCTCTGTCAGAGGAAGGAATCCAGTCATCAACCAAGAGCAAAAAGTCTAGGGAAGCATATGTGGCTCAAGCGATTGGGCTCCCGCCTACCACATGGGAGGTCCCTGCTTTGGTTCCTGGTGCCTCCTAAAGAAGACAGTGAGCTGGATCGACAGGCAGGAATGGCAAGGTGACGCAACAAGCTGACACAACAAGAGACACAAGAAGAAAAAGATAATGAGAGACACAACAAAGCAGGGAACGGAGGTGGCTCAAGTGATCAGGAGCCTCCCTCCCACATCGGAGGTCTCAGGTTTGGTTCCCAGTGCCTCCTAAAGAAACAAGGAAGACGAACAGACACAGCAAGTGCAAACAACGAAGGGGTGGGGAGAAATAAATAAATAAAAATAAATCTAAAAAAAAAAAAAAAGTCTGTGTAGTTTTCTGAAAGATCATTGGCCAGGAGTTTACCCACACAGAGTGGGGAAAGGAAGACCTATAAGATTACTGTGATGAGAGCCTCTGCCACTGCTTGCCATTGTGTACAGGACAAAGAACGAACATCTTACCTCTACCCCCGGCCCTATGGACCTTAACAGCTGTGTCTTCAGCGGCTCCACCCCCACCACCCAAGTGAGATGCACTAGCCTAGTAGCCATTTCTCAAAAACACCCCTCCCTTTTCTGCCAGAATGGCGTCATTCAAGGCGTCGGCCTAACCTGGAACGCCCTGCTTTGCCCCAAGAAGTCTGTCCTCTCCCTCACTGTTATGCCTGTTCAAAGTTGGGGCGGGCGGGGGAGGGGAGCTGCAGGTGTGTGTGTGGGTCTGTGTGTGGATGACCCAGAGACAGAAGCATGTAAGATTTAGCAAGAGACCGAGGAAAGGAGGGAGGGAGAGTGAGCTGTTGCATGCTTAGAAAGAAGAGGTGCCGGCTGGGGACATGAGAGGCAGGAGTTGTGAGACAACCCCGGAGGGTACTCAAAAGGGAAGAGAGGCAGACAAAAGCAGAATTGCTAATTTTATTAGTTTTAGAGCAACCCTGGAGAGGTGTGTCTAATCTATCAGCGCTGATGCTTTTGGTAAGATGCAAGTGTCTAGCTCCAAGTGAGAGAGGATGACCACAGCAGGATGATGATAACTGCACCCATTGGGGCAGCTCCTAGCCAAGCATCTGCCTGGTGTCCTCCTTGAGGCCGTGAGCTGGGCCGAGCAAGGCCAGGCACGAAGGACTGTCTAGCCTTGCCCAGGTCACCCGGGGAGTACATTGTAGAAAAGAGCCTTGAATCCAGGCAGTCCTAGGGCAGATCCGTTGCTCTTCGCATTGCCCCAGGTTGCTTGTGATGTGCAGGAATCTGCCAGGACTTTCGGCCAGGAATTGACAGGAAGGTTCACCCGGGCAGGCTGGATGAATAGGGGTATAACGAGGCTCCAAAGGCTGCAGACAGGGTGAGCAGCAAGAGGGTAGAGACACATATAATATGGCTTGAGGGGTCGGGGAAAGGTCTAGTGCCAGCCTGTATGAAAATCCACCACCAGGGCTTCAATACTTTACCGTGTTCTCCATCTTGTGTCTTTAAAAATGCAAATGCACATCTGTCTGAGAAGGGCAATATGTCTGATTCCTTTGGATTGGCTTTATGTTAACAGCACAGCCTTTGAGTGGGTTAGAACTGAGTTCAAATCCTGACTCTACTAGTTACCAGCCATGAGCCCTGTGAACCGTTTGGTTCCAGTTTTTAACCTTCTGCACCTTCATTTCTTCATCTGTAAAATGAGGATCATGATACCCATCCTACAGGTTTGTTGTGAGGATTGCATCAGATAATGTGTGTAAAAAGCCTTGAGCTGTGCTAGCCACAAGCTGTGAATCTGTTCATTCACCAAATACTCCTTGAGCTACTAAGTGCCAGGCACCATTCTACATACTGGGGATTCAGGGATAAACAAAGCAAATCTTCCACCTTCATGGAGTTCCTATCCTAGAGCAGAGTGATGAAATTTAATAACTAAACAAGTAAATATAGAGCAGGTCAGGTGGCAAGTGCTCTGGAGAATGATAAAGCAAGGGAAAGGAGCATGGAGGAAGGATCACCATTACGATTTTGGAGAGAGAGTTTGTAGAAGAGCAAAGAGTAAATGCAGAGATCTTCAGCCTGTAGCATGCTGGGCAAGTTTGAGGAGCAGCAGGGATAGCTGTGGAGGCCAGGGTAGCCAGAGCCAAGTGAGGAAGCGGGAAGTGGCAGGAGAGGAGGTGGGAGGGGAGGTTGGGAGATGGGTGTGGAGCATGTCATGCGGGCCTTGTAGGTCATGGCGAGAACCACGGCTTTTACCTGAGATGGAAGCCATGGGAGGGCTGAGAGGGAGGAGTGGCATGGCCTCACTTTGGCCTCACGTTCACCCTGGGTGTCATGGGCAGTTGAGACTGCAGGGAGGGCAAGCTTGGAAGCAGGGAGGCTGTTTAGAGCTTGCAATATAAGGAAAAGATGGCTTTGACTATGCTGGTGACAGAGTGGGCCTTGCAAGAAAATGGTCAGATTCTGGATTGAAAGTGGAGCTGCCAGGGTGTACTGCTGGATAGACTACGGTGTGTGAGAGAAAGGGCAATGACGGCCAAGGTGTTTGGCATGAGCAAATGGAAGGACCAACTTGACATTTAGTGACATAAGGAAAACTGTGGGAGGAGCAAGTGTGGAGGGGGTGCGATTCAACTTAGTTTTGGACTTGTTAGGTTTGATACCCAGAGGAGCTGTCAAGTAGACGGATGAGTGTGGCATGCAGGGAGAGTTGAAGGCTGGCGATAAAAATGGACATTGAGTTATGGGAAATGTTTGAGGACTTTCGTTCTTTTTCTCAGTTAGGTGTGGTTTTAGGAGGATGTAGAGAAGGCTCTGGAAATGAGGGACCTCTGAACGGGCTCCACCTGGTCACATCCAGGTTCCATCACCTCTGAATATGCTTCTTTGGCAGGTCACTTCCCTGCTTTGAGTGCTTCTTTGTGCACAAAGGGGAAGGATCAGATTAGATATTCTAAGGTCTTTCCAGCTCTGACATACTTCAGTTCTGTGGGTGTCTTATGAAAATTCATGTACACTTGGAAGAAGAGGTGACACATCAAACTCCTAATAATGTATGTGGGTTCATCCATCAGTTGCCCACCTTGAGAAGTAGGACTGAGATCCTGAGGGTTAGAGCTCACAAAGGCAGATATTAAAGGGGTGGCTGGGAGACACTGCCCATTAGCATGGAAGAGGCAGTAGATGGGCTTCACAGCAGCGCCCAAGCCACTCCAAAAGCTGGCCTCCCAGGCTCGCTTTGCAGGAACCCAGCCAACCCGGCAGCTGTGTAGCCTCTTCATTTTGCAATTCAAACCCAAACTCTCTAGCTCCTGTGAGAATGCACTGCGTTTCATAAAGGGGGTTGTCTCCCTACCTGGAAAAGCAACATGGTCACAGCTGCACAATTCAGTAAAAGCTTCCAGTTCTACGACTCACTGTTTCTTTGGCCAGAAACCCACCCGTCTATGATTCATGGTCCCTCAGAGAGTGAACTAATGAGGCAGAAACTTCACTTATCCAAGAAAGAAATTAAAGCCTGTCATTAGCATTTCGAGCTGTCCAAAGGGGGGACTTATAGAACAAAATGACCATTATATATAAAAAAAGCAGCCAAGTCAAATTAGGAAAGAATATAAGTCAAGGCATAGATATGGGGCATGCTGGGATTTAGGTAAGAACTGCTTGAGAATTACACCCAGTGAGTGGCTCGCTGCAAAGGCCATGTAGGCAAGAGGTGAAGCCTATAATCAAAGGGTCAAGAGAGGCCCAGCTCCAGTCCATTCATAGCAGGGAAGAGGATGCAGCCTCCACTGTCCCAAGGGAAGGCATAGATAAGCATGGTAGAGGGCAAGTTGCTAAACTCTAGTGTGCATGGGTGTATTAGTCAGCCAAAGGGGCGCTGATGCAAAATACCAGAACTCTGTTGGCTTTTATAAAGGGTATTTATTTGGGGTAGAAGCTTACAGTTACCAGGCCATAAAGCATAAGTTACTTCCTTCACCAAAGTCTGTTGCCACCTGTTGGGGCAAGATGGCTGCTGACATCTGCCAAGAATTCAGCCTTCCTGGGTTCCTCTCTTCCTGGGGCTTGTTTCTCTCCGGGCTCAGCTGCTATGTTTTCTCCACAAGGTCAGCTGTAGAATATCAGGCGAATGGCCCTGTCTCTCTCACCAGGGCTTCTGCCATGAATAAGGAGCTGTCTCTTTTCCTCTGTGTTCACTTCCCAGGCTCCAGCTCAAAAATTCCAACCTCCCTTCTCTGCAGTATTGTTTTTCTGTGAGTCCCTGCCCACCAAGGGGTTGGAGACTCAATGTCCTGCTAACATGGCCCAATCAAAGCCTTAATCATTATTTAAACAAATAAACCTCTGAATCCAGTATAATCTAATTTGCTCAGAGGCAAAGACCAGTTCACAAACATAATCCAATATCTATTTTTAGAATTCATAAATAATACCAAACTTCTACAATAGGAATTACCTATATCCATCCTCAGGGACTCGGTAGGTCTGGGTTGTCACCTGGGGCCGTGAATTTTCACAAGCACCTCAGGTGGTTCTGCCTCATATGATCCATGGACCACCCTTTACAAAGCACTGATGTAGGAGGGGAGGGCAGCTAAGGAGGCTGGGCATTAGGCGAGGGTTTCAGTGTTTTGCTGACAGTGGAGACTAAAGCCTAGACCTGTGGACAGACCAGCCAGGCAGCAGCAGGATCATGTTAATTGAGACTGTGCAGGCTCATGCCTGGTGGCCAAGTATTGTGTTCACATAAAGAAGACTTTCTCCCAGGCCCCCAAATGGCAGGCAGGTGAGTGGGGGAACTAGGAAGAAGTGGAGTTGGGACAAGGGTATCTGACACTCCACCTGGGTTGAACAGGGAAGAGAGTAGAAGGCAGTTGGCTGCTATACTCTATGACATGACAATGATTTATGTGTGTGCATGCATTTTAAACGTGGCTAACTTTGAAGTGAACAGGCTTTGTTTCCAGAAGATTCATTAATGGAAATGTTACCACTGCCCTAGTACTCTCTGGCTAAGTTGAAAAGGACTTGTTTCTGGACCATGAGTGAAATTTTATAAAGGAAGAAACACTGCCACGGAAGCTTGTTGGTCTGTGTGAAGATACAGTCTAGAGAAATGGGCTAGCATGGCATTTTCTCAAAGTGGAGGAGAGGTGAGATTGTAATTATGAGGACGCATAAACCCAAGGGCCATGGTTTCATCACCCTGTGGTTATGAATAGGCCTTGTTAGCACGTATGGCCACTCCATGCTCGTCACCTCCACCTGTGTCCACATAGGGCCATAGCAACAGTGAGCCATGGGTAAACAAGTAAGAGAAAGAGAGGGAGCCGGGTAAAATTAGGCAACTTTTCAACCTGCATCTTGGATAGGATCATTCTGCTGAGACCATAATTTGGTTTCCCTTGGTTGGGGGAGCAATTTATAACCCTAGACAGGTATACAGATAAGTACAGAGAAGAGGAAAAAATGAATCAGAATTGGATCTTCCAAGGGGGCTGTGTTTATGTGAGAGTTGTTGCAAGTCTTGACATCATTGTGCTGCTTTGTGTGTGCTTTGTCTTGCTTTTCTATTTTTATGAGGTTTGAAATGGGTAAGAGAATCTGTTTTGCCACAATGACAAGTTTCACTTACTGATTTAGAAAAGTAGCATAATTACAGAGAATGATTTTGCTTGTTAAGTCTGTCACAACAGGACTTTCAATTGTCTGAAAGAATCCAATATATTAAATATGTGATTGTAGTGTCAAATGTCTAAGGAAATATGATTAATTAAAAAACAAGTAGGGTAAATGTTTAAGAAGGATTTAATCTGTTAAACTTTAGTTAGACATTGATCAAAGAGAAAGTAGAAGTGAGGTTTTAAATTCTTTTTAATCGCTAGATTTGTAAACAGAACAAAAAGATTTGTAGGTTGAACTTAAAGGCTTAAGATAAACTAGGTTTAAAAAATTACAACTTTAATAAATTTCATATTATATTAAAAAGCACAATTAACTGTAATTATTTTTTCCATGCACAAAAGCCTCCATTCCCCATATAAAAAAAAGAAAGAAAAAAATTATAACCACGTGTTCGTAGCCCTCTGCAGAGTTGCTCCAAGTCTTTCCCAACATTGGTTATTATTGCTTTTATTAATTACTGCCAAACTGACGAGTGAAAATTGACACTTCATGATTAGTTTAATTTACATTTCTAAGAATACAGTGAGCTTGAACTACAGGGAGATTGAACATCTTTTCATTTTTATTTTTAGGAGGTAGTGGGGATTGAATTTGGGACCTTGTACATGCAAAGCCACTGACCTACACCTGCTCCCATCTTTTCATTTTGAGTTGGGAATTTCTAGTGGTCTCAGAATTTCTGCTGAAGCCTCAAGGCTAAAAAGGATAGGTGAAAAAGCTAAAAAGTCCTGGGCACATCCCCACAGGACTTGCTAAGAGGTGGCCAAACTGGTCCAGAGATGCCCACTCACTTCCAACCTATAAAGGGCAAGCAGTGAGTCTGGGAGCAACGAAGGAAATTGTAAAGGAGAACCAAAGGGAATGGAGAAGGTTTCTCCTCCTCTCCCCCATGGAGGGGGATCCCTTACCTCCAAGCCAAATGTGAGAAACCCACAGAGCATCACTTTTAGAAAATAGGGAAAGTACTTTGCTTGCAGAAAAAGGTGACTGACATTTTACTATGCTGCCTGGAGGAGAGGTGGCTGTGAGGGTTGTGTGTGTTCCACCAGGGGACGCTGGAAAGCTTCTTCTGAGAATGAAGCTATAGCTATGACCTGGTCATTTTGCGGTCCTTGTGCCAGTGGACCAGCAGGCAAAGAAAGGAGTTGCAATCTGATATGGATGATCTGCCTTCATTACCATGAGGAGCTGGGGTTGCTGCTACACAGTGGAGGTGGGAGGATGTACATCTGGAGTCCAGGGGATTTCCTGGGGTATCCTTTTCATGCCTAGTGATAACCACAGCCCAACAAGTTCTCTGACCCCTTTGAAATCTGAATCACTCCACCTGGCAAGCAACCTAGACCTGCTGTAGTGCTGGCTGGTCAGAAGGAGGAACATGGATGAATGTAAAGTGTAGATTTGGGTCTAGTTGCAGCAGCTGCTCTAAATCTTGTGTATGAAGCCTTGCCACAACCCTGAAGGCTCTGTAACAGTTTGGAATTACTGCCAGGCATGAATCTGAGTAGTGTGAAGGGTGGTGGCTTGTATCAGACACCTCTGGTCTCACATACACTCTAGCCATTGCTGTGTCAAACCAGCCACTCACCGGTACACACGGACGGCATCTTGCCTCAGTGGCATTGCACATCTCTAGCTTTCTTCCCTGGGGTTTCACTTCCATGTGAAGTGCCTGCACGAACCCACCCAGACCTTCTGGGGAATGTGCCAGCCCGGAAGTGTGAGGGAACTAACCCTCCAGGAAGCAGATGTTGAGATGGAGTTAGACATGTGTATTAGTCAGCCAAAGGGGTGCTGATGCAAAAATACCAGAAATCTTTTGGTTTTTATAAAAGGTATTTATTTGGGGTAGAAGCTTACAATCACAAGGCCATAAAGCATGAGTTACTTCCCTCACCAAAGTCTGTTGCCATGTGTTGGAGCAAGATGACTGCTGACGTCTGCCAGGGTTCCTCTTCCTCTTAAGGTTCCGTGTCCCAGCTTCTTCTGGTCTCAGCTGTAGGCTGGCATTAGGCTCATCTCTCTCCTGGGCCTCGTTTCTTTCTGGGCTCAGCTGCGCTGTTCTCTCCACAAGGTCAGCTGTAGATTATCAGGCTCTCTCTCTTCCCAGGGCCTCTTCCGTGTCTATAGAGCCATCTCTATTCCTCTGTGTTCTTCTCCTGTGTGTTTTCTTCCCAGGGCTCCAACATCAAAAAACTCCAACTCTCTCCTCTGCCCTGTCGTTTTCTCTGTGAGTTCCCACCCACCAAGGGAGCTGGGATTCAATGCCCTACTAACATGGCCCAATCAAAGCCCTAATCATAATTTAATCAGGTAAAATGAAACCGCTGAAGTTAATATGATCTAATATGTCCAGAGGAACAGACCAGTTTACAAACATAATCCAACATCTATTTTTGGAATTCATAAACAATATCAAACTGCTAAAGCATGCAAGTGGTTTAGTGGGGTATAACTCCTATAAAAGATACAAAGGGAGGGATGAAATTGGATAGAAAAAAATGTCAAACCACAATGCATGTGGTTCTTCTCACATGTGACAGAGCTGACACATGTGAGAAGAAACAGAAGGAAGCAGGATTGGACAGAGAGGGTCAGGAATGGCTGTGCAGACCCGACAAAGTCTTGGCTCAGCAGGAATCTCTGGAGCAAAGATTGCCGTTAGTCCATTATATGTCTTCCTATAACCTGCAGAATTGTGTGGGAGAGAGTGTAGACTACAATGTGAGCTATGGTCCATGCTCAATGGCAAAGCCCCAGGATGCTTTTATCAACTGCAATGAATGTGCCACACTAGTGAAGGATGTTGTTTATGTGGGAGGGTGTGGGAGGTGTGGGGAGTGGGGCGTATGGGAATCCCTATATTTTGTGTATAACATTTATGTAATGTAAGTATCTTTAAAAAAAAAAAAAAAAAAAGGCATTAAAAAAAAGATTGCCTGTTAGAGAAGTCCCACGTTGGGCAGAAATGGCGAGGCCCTGGGACCCCCACTACAATCACTCACCTATTGGGTGCTACCCAAGAAGAGCATGACTTTGTCTGGAAAACTGAGGCAGATCCTGAGGGAATTACAGCCAGAGGTTGTAATGGGAGAAAATAACAGATCACGGGTCCCCAGTAGAGGGTAAGGGGCTGAAAAGTGATAGAGAGGGCTGATTTATAGACTACAATTTCCCATTATAGATAATAAATGCCCAGGTTTTACTTGTGTGTTGATCTGCACAGGAGGGACATGGTGAGAGCAGGGTGCAGAAGCCACCAGGGCCCCAAGTGCAGCAGGGCATGGAAGCTGCCGGGAACAGGAGCAGGAGAACAACAAGAGTCAGGAGCAGGAGAAGAACGGGAGATTTGACCTTTGCGCCTGCTTTTTAAACTGTTAATTATTCCACCCCTTTGCTAATGGCATGGGAGGAGTCCCAGGTGTTTGCTGTTTTGATTGATTACCCCACCCATCAATCCTCCGGGTAGGGCCATTGATAATGTCCTGGGAGAATTATCTGGAGCTTCTGGCTCAAGGAGAAATCTCGCGAGGATCTTCCAGCAGCCATCTTGGGTTATCAGTGTCCATGTGGATTTATTGCCAGGTTCCAGATCCGTCCATTCATTCCCTATATGAAGTCTGCTTCACTAGGTCCCATGACAGCACATAAGGGGTCTGGTGATGTTATAGCAGGAATGAAGTTTTACTGCTCTGGGATATTATGGTTTACGATACCATCTATACATCCTTTTCCCTCTGGGGAGGGTTGTTAACCTTTAACTTATGTCTAGATCATGCAGATGGCTATGTGCTGAGGGCTTAGGGGAAGACAGAGCCCTGGGTCCCCACACTTGGCATAACTTTTTTCATCCTTTTGCATTTAGTCTTTCGCTATCTTTAGTTTTAAGCTGTGTCTCTTAAATGACACATAGATGAATTTTTAGAAATCTAGTATGACAACCTTCATCTTTTAGCTGGAGTTTTTAGACCATTCATATTTATCATGATTACTAGATAGATGGATTTATTTCTGCCATCTTATTTTTTGTTTTCTGATTATCTCAGCTTTTCATTATTTTTACCTTCTTTCTTGTCTTCTTTGGGATTAAATATATTTCCTTATTATATTTTTTTCATTCTACTAGTTTAGAAGTTATTCTGTTTTTTTTCTCATTATGGTAGATATCTAGAAATTTTAACTCTCTCCTCCCCGCTTCTCTTTGTCCTCTCCTTAAGAAATTCCAATTAGACTTATGTTAGTCTAACTTCTCACTCTCTCTTCCAGGATGCTTAAGCTTTTTGGTCTGTTTCATTTTCCTCTTATGATTTGATGCATTTTGGATAATTTCTTCAACCATCTTCCAGTTCATAAATTCTAATTAATCTACATATTTTCACTAATTTTTAGATTTCTGTTATTGCTATTTTTTCATTTCTAGAAATTATATTTATTTCTAGAAATTATATTTGGTGCTTTTTCAGACCTGTTTTCTTTTTTTAAAATCAATGAGTCTAACTTTGTTACATTGGGGAACATATATTCCAAAGTAAGGTCCACTGACAGGGTGCTGAATTCCTGAGATTCTTTGACCTCCTATCATGTTTAGATGTCCTCTCTTTCATTCCTGTTATTGGTAATTATTGTCTTTTACTCTTTATTATATGTTTTTTTTTTGATGCTTTGTGTTTAATTTGCTCTTCTTTTTCTAATATTTTGAAATGAAAGCTGAGATTACTGATCTGAAACCTTTCTTCTTTTCTAATGCAAACTTTGAATGCAATAAATTTCCCTCTGAGCACTCCTTTAGCTGGAGCCTACAAATTTGTTATGTAGTAATTTCATATTCATTGAGTTCAAAATGTTTTCTAATTTCTCTTGTGACTTCCTCTTTGATTTTTGGGTTATCTGGAAATTTGTTGCTTAATTTACAAATATTTGGAAACTTTCCCAGTATCTGTTAGTGAAGCTACATACATCTGTTTAGGGGCCATTGCCTAGACCTCACCTACCCCAACCTCCTTTTCTGAAGAATTTACAAACACATGTAACTGGCCATCCTCAGGCCTTCTGTTATCCCCACCTCCTTTTCTATTGTATGCCATTCCACAAGCTAGGGGAGATGTTAAATCTAATGAAAAGGGCTAGCTAGACCTTAAACCCAGAAACTGGGAACAAGCAGTTCCAGATGCTTATCAGAACAGGAATTCTCAGAGGCAGGACCCCCTGTCCACAAGGTGAATAAAAAGCCATCAATCGAACCAGACCTGAAGAAGTTTTCAGCCTCCCCTGCTCTTTTGGACTCTTTGTACTATGAAAGTGACAAGGAGATTTGCCCTTTCTAAGACTCTTTATTCTGTACAATAAAGGGATCATTTGATGAAAGTTTGTCTAGTGCCCTGAACCTGCACTTACTCCACAATAGCTTTCTGTTATTGATTTCTAATTTCATTCCACTCTTGTCAGAGAACATTGGGGTGCCCTCACCATGTTCCATTACTAAAACTTTCCCATCTCCCCAAACAGAAACCCTATACCCATTATGTATTAACTCCCCATTCCTCTTGCCCCCTGCCCCCAGCAACCTTAATTCTAATGTCTGTCTCTGTGAGCTTGCATATTTTCTAATATTTTCTTGTAGTTACCATGGGCTTAAATTTAATATCCTAAACCCATAAAATCTTGTTTGCTTCACTACTAACTTAACTTCAATAATATACACAAACTATGTTCCTATACCCTACCATCCCCCCATCTTTATGTAGTTTTTGTCACAAATTACATGTTAGTACATTGAGTCCAAAACCACTGATCTCTCATTATATTTTATGCATTTGCCTTTTAGAGTCTGTAGGAAGTAAAAACTGAGTTACAAGCCAAAAATACAATAGTCGTACCATTTATATTTACCCATGTAGTTACCTGCCCTAGAGATCTTTGTTTCTTCATGTACCTCCTCTCTATTGACTATTGTCCTTGCCTTTTAACCTGAAGAACTCTCTTTAGCTTCTCTTGTAGGGTTAGTCTAGTAATGATGAAGTCCATCAGCTTTTGTTTATCTGGGTATGTCTTAATCTCTCCCTCATTTTTGAAAGGTAGTTTTGTCAGATACAGAATTCTCACTTGGCAATTTTTTGCTGTCAGCACTTTAAATATGTCTTTCCACTACCTTATGGCCATGATTTCCGATGAGAAATTGGCAATCTGATTGAGGCTGCCTTCTATGTGAAACATTGCTTCTCTGTTGCAGCTTTTAGAATTCTCTCTTTATCTTTGACATTCAACAGTCTGATTATAATACACTACAGTGTGGGTCCACTTGGGATTATCCTGTTTGGAGTTTGTGTGCATCTTGAATGTGTATATTCATGTCTTCTGTTAAATTTGAGAAGTTTTGAGCCATTATTTCCTTGATTATCCTTGCCCCTTTTTCTCTTTCTTCTCCTTCTGGGACTCCCACAATGCATATATTGGTATTCTTGATGGTGTCTGTTTTAGTTTGCTAATATCCTAGAAGCATAATACCAGAAATGGGTTGGCTTTATACAGGGACTTTATTAGGGTAAAAGCATACGGTTCTGAGACCATGAAAATGTCCAAACCAAGACAGGTCTAAGAATCCTGTCTCACCAGGGTCAGCTGCTGGCAGATCCTGGACTCCTTCCACATGGCAAGGTAAAATGGCGGCTCTCTGTCTGGGTCTCTGCCTTCTCCTCCAGTCTACTTTCTCCTCGAGCTCAGCTGTGGGTGATCAAGCACATGCCAGGCTTGTCTCTTTAGCTTTGAGATGCTCCACAGGCCTAGAGTCTTGGGGACCTCTTGCTTCAGCTTCTCCACTTATTGCGGCCTCCGACCATTCTCTCAGCCTGTCTCTCAGCCTCTTGGGGTTTCTCTTTCTGCAGCTATAGACAATGCTGGAGTACTTTCTCACATGGCAGGGTAAAAATGGTGGCTGTTTTTCTCTGTGTGTTTCTGCTTTCAGTACTCTGTTTATATGACTCTAGCAAGAGGGTCAAGACCCAACCTGGGTCATGCCTCACTGACATAGTCCAATCAAAGGCCCTAAATGATCTAATCAAAGGTCCCTTAACTGAATCCAATGCAATCAAAGGGTCTCACACCCACAGGAATGGATTAGTTCAAAGTAAAAGATCTTTTCAGGGATGCACAAAACTTCAAACTGTCACAATATCCATGGGTTCCTCAGGCTCTGTTCACTTTTCTCCATTCTTTCTTCTTGCTGGTCCTCAGACTGAGTGATTTCAATTGTCTTTTCTTCAAGTTCTCTGATTCTTTCTTCTGCCAGCTCCTATCTGCTGTTGAACCTCTTTAGGAAATATTTATTTTCTCTTACTGTGGCCGTCAGCTCTGTTTGGTTCCTTTTCATAATTCCCATCTTTCTATTGATATTCTATTGTATTCATTTGTTGTTTTCAAGATTTCCTTTAGTTCTTTGTCCATATTTTCTTTTGGCTATTTGAGCATATTTAGGGCCATTTATTAAAAGTCTTTGTCTGATCCTCCTTGTGATGGTTTCTAATGCTTTAACTGTCTTCTTAGCCAGGGACATCACTTCCTGTTACTTTGTATGTTTTGTAATCTTTTGTTGGAACTTGGACATTTTGATATTTTAATGTGTTACAGCTGAAATTTAGACTCTGTGGCATATGTTCCTTAAGCTTATAGTCCAGCTAGTGTGATAACTGAGTTTTCCTTGAATGCTAGGAGCTAACCAAAAAAAGAAGGAAATAAAGAAAACACCTTTTTCAAGCTTTGCAGATTGGCCTATGAAAGTTTCTTCAGGCTTACAGACAGTGGGCTCTATAAGAATAGTTTAAGGCCAAAGCTTAGGGACCTCCCTGATCTTCTCTGCATATGCTTCTTATGCATGTGTAGCCCTAAGAACTCTCCCATCTACATGGTTACAAATGTCCTCTCTTCCCTAGGAAGTTGTTTCTTTAAAGTTCTGGGCTCTACACTATTTGTCCTATAGCCAGCAATCCCTTGCCCCAGGCAGCATGACTTAACTACTCTCCAATGATGTTCTATAGGAGAACTTTTTGAACTGCCTTCTACATGCAAGGTGAGTTCTGGGATGGTGAGTGCTTCAGGCAACCACCACAAAGACTGGGGCAGACATACCTTTTCCCAGCATGTACATGAGGGCCACTTTGCTCCCTTTGGAACTGGGTCCAGGAATCTACATTGGGAATGCTGACTAGCTCTATGCCAAACCTTTGAGGGGTGGGGCAGGGCCAGCCATGGTGTCATGAGATCGTACCACTTCTAAATAACTTTTTTAAAATTCAGTGCTCACCCTGTTACTACAATCCTTTAAATGTTTTCTGAAGCTCTTAGACTTTTAGAGAAAAATGTTTCTGCTAGTTCTTTCTGGTTTTTCAAACCTTCTGTTGAGTACAGAGCCCTGAAGTATCTCACTCTGCCATCTTGATCCCCAACTGTTTACATTTAAGCTACCTATATCTTTATATTTAAAGTGGCTTTCCAGTAGACAAGGTATAATTGGGTCTTGCTTTCCTTACACGCAACCTCAAAATCTCCATCTTTTAATTTGTGTGTTTAGATCATTTATATCTGATGTGATTAGATTTGCCATTTTTCTGTTTGTTTTTGTTTGTCCCCTCTGATTTTTTCCTTTGTTATTGCTTTTCTCACTTCTACTGGATTCTTGTAATATTTTTATTATTCCATTTTTATTTAATCTATTGACTTTTTGGCTATATGTCTATATTTTTCATTTGTGGTTGCTCTAGGAATATAAATAAACAAACAAACAAACAAATAAATAAATAAATAAATATCTTTATTGCTCTACTTAGGATTCATATTTTATTACTTCAAGTAAAATACAGAAGGCTTACAACCATAAATATTCTTTTACCCCTTTTTATGCTATAATTTTCATTTACTTTTCATCTACATAAATTGGAAACCTTACCAAGTAACGTTATAATTTTTGCTTTCGTAGTCATATGTAAATTAAATAACCTAAAAGAAGAAAAATTGTACTTAAGCAGGTGTTATCAAATTCCATTTTCTTCCTTCATTTCTCTGGTGTCATTATCCTTTGGTCTGAAGTACTTCCTTTAGCATTTCTTTTAGAGCAGGACTGCTGGTAACAAATTCTCTTTGTTTTCCTTCACCTGAGAATGTCTTTATTTGCTTGTCATTCCTGAAGGGTATTTTTGCTGGGTATGGAATCTGGATGGTCAATTTTTTCTTTCAGCACCTTGAAGAAGTTGTTCCATAGTTTTTTGCTCTCCATGGTTTTTGATAAAAAATTCATAGTCATTTCAATCATTGTTCCCCTATATATAATGTGTCATTTTCTTCTGGCTATTTTCAAGATTTTTAATTTATCTTTAGTTTTCAGCAGCTTGATAATGATGTATCTGGGCAGGCTTTTATTGAGTTTATCTAGATTGAGAATCACTGAGTGTTTTCTTTCACCAAATTTGGGAAGTTTTCAGCCATTATTTCTTCAAATATATATATTTGGCCTCAATCTCTTTCATCTCCCATCTGCCCTTCAAATGACACAAATGTTAGACTGTTTTTGTTGTTGCACAAGTAGATGAGGCCTTCCAGTGTATAAAATCTTTTACTCTCTGTTCTTCAGATTGGATAATTTTTTCAAATTTAATGATTTTTTCCTCTGACATCTCCAATATTTTAACAAGCCCATTCATGAATTTTTCTATTTCAGATTTTGTGTTTGCTAGTTATAAAATGGCAGAGGCCAGGCATTTTCTCAGAGAGTCACTGTGGTTTCCTACGTCAACAATGCTTGAATAGAACCCAGTGCTTACCCCTGTCTGTGTGCTGCTCTGAGCCAGCCCTTCACCACGTCCTCACAGTGCCCTCAGACCACCCAATGCTCCTGCCACTGCTCCAGTGCTGCACAGCCACCCATCGCCTCTCCTCAGCCGCCCACCATGATGATCCTGTCCCTCTCTGGTGTACCAGAACTACAACCAGCACTTGGAGGCCCATCAACCGCCAGATCAACCTGGAGCTTGATGCCTCTTACATCTACCTCTCGAAGTCTTACTACTTTGACCATGATGATGTGGCTTTGAAGAACTTTGCCAAATATTTTCTTTACCAGTTTCATAAGGAGAGGGAACATGCTGAGAAACTTATGAAGCAGCAGAACCAATGAAGTGGCCAAATCTTCCTTCAGGATATCAAGAAACCAGAACATGACAACTGGGAGAGTGGGCTGAATGCAATGGAGTGTGCATTATACTGGGAAAAAAGGGTGAATCTGTCTTTACCAGAACTACCCAATTGACAAAAATGACCCCTACTTGGTGACTTCATTTGGACTTAATACCTGAATGAACAGGTGAAATCCATCAAAGAATTGTGTGACTATGCAACCAACTTGTGCAAATGGGGTCCCCAGAATCTGGCATGGCAGAGTGTCTACTTGACAAGCACACCCTGGGAAATAGTGATGACAAGAGCTAAGCCTTAGGCTTCCATGGTCACCATGACAGTGCATGAATGTTGGATTTACTTTTATCCTTTCTGTAAGTTGCATCAACATCCACCCAGTTCTTTGATTTAATAATTTGGTACCTTTCCCCTTCTCCCCAAATGACAGTATTGAGTAGCTGTGATAAAGACCATATGGCTCGCAAAGCCCAAAATATTTTACTATGTATCCTTTTACTGAAAAATTTTCCAACCTCTGCTCAAGGAAATGGAAAACCATTGAAGGGTTTTAAACAGAGAAACGACAAATAATATTACTATGACTAGTCTATCAAGAATGGATTTAAGAAGGAGCAAGAGGGAACCAGTAAAACCAGTGAGGAAGTTATTAGATTGTCTATGAAAGTGTGGATAATGGCCTGAACTCAAAGAGTAATAAAGATAGAAGACATAAATTTGTGAGGGAAACTCATAAATTTATTAAGGATAAATGGCTGGATGAAAGCAGACTCAACAATAATTATTCCCAGTTACCTGCCTTGGTAGGTGGGAGGGTGTTGGTATCTAAAAGAACTAAAAGAGGGAATAAAGATATATTTGGGGTTTGGGGATGAGGTGTAGAGATTAAGGATTCAGAGTAGACTATGTTGAATCTGTCAGATTTGTTTCTGTATATATCAACCAACAAGTCAAAAATACCAACTGGAAACTTGGAAGATTTGGTCTGGAAATACAGATCTCGGAGTGGTCAACATGGTTTCCAAAACCATGCAAGTGTACATAATTATCCATGCAGAACAGGACATGTAGAAGATACATTCCTTCATAGTTTCTCTCAAAGTGCAGTCCAGAGCCCTACCTAACAATCACCTGAGACGCCCGTTAGAAAAACACATTCCTGGATCTCCCCTCAGGCATACTAAAACCTCTTATCTGGAGCTCATTAGTCCTCATTTTTAAACAAGCATCCTGTGTGATTTTCAAGCCCACAAAAGTCTGAGGACCTCTGCACGTTATTAAGAAGGCAAACTGGCAGCAAAGTTGGATAGCGTGACAGGTAGATCAGGAGCCACTAGAGGGCACCAGATGCACACTAATTCTCCAGTTTTGTTGCTTGTTCTTATAGAATAGAAGTGCACTTGTAAAAAGCTCAGATTTCTGCCAGCTCCTCCTTCCATAGAAGGAAAGACAAAGGCAGGAGACTAGCTGAAGTGTCTACTCCGCCGCCCTAAGAAACCTTCCCATCCTTTCCACTGCCCCACCATTACCCGTGTGCCTCACACTTGAACCATTTCCACAGCATTTCACTTGCACCCCTACCTCCCATCTCTTTGATCTCCCTCCAGTCTCTTCATATCCAGCCGTTACAGCTTCTTAAAACATTGCTGTCCAAAGGTCTCAACAGTAAAGGACTTCCATCTTCTGGTCCTTCAGTATAAGACTGATAGAGCTCCTTATTTCAGAGGAGGGTTAGTGGAAGAAGACTTGGGAGATGAAGACAAGACCTGGGAGACCACTGGGTACCTAAAAAGTGAAGACAGGAGTATCAGGAGATGAAGAAGAAAGGGGCCAAATGGGGAGTGTATGTGTCAGGAGCCAATGGGAAAGAGAGGGTACACCCAAACATGGCAGCTGAGGTGTTTCATCAAGGCACAAGGTCTGGGGAATGAGCAGGATTAGGGAAAACCAACAAGATATGAAGAATCGCAGTATCGCAGTCATGCCAGTGAGGCAGGTTATTTAGAGAAACGAGAAGACAGGCTACAACATGGCCGGCAGACAACATGGCCAGCTGACAACATGGCCGGCATACAACATGGCTGCAAGACCTCGCTGGGATCTTGAGTGTAACCTTGAGGTCCCAATTTCTCTTTCTGGGACCTCCCCTTGGCCCCACATATTCCAAACAGTCCTCACCATTGGTCTCACCATTTGTGGGGTAAACAATAACAGCTGGGGCCCACTCCCTTATCATTAGTAAGAGGGAGGAATAATTAATAGCTTAAAAGGCAATCACAAGAGGCAGAGCTAGCTTTCTCTGCCTAGAGGGGCCCACACCAAATCTTGGTGTGTATTTCTGTCTTTCTCTCCCATTTCTCAGCAAGCTCTATTCTTTCCCCCATTTCCCAAATTAATTCTTTTTGCTGGCATAACTAAACTGGTGTGTTCATAAATTCTTTTGTGCATCATAGCCAAGAACTTAGAGGAATTCAACACTTCTCCGTCTTCACCAGCAACAGGGGAGAAGAGGGCCATTACCATCCCTGAGCCCAAAGGTCAAGTGGCCAAAGAGCTCTAGCTGTAGGAGGGAGCCCAGGGGTGTCAATATCCCTTCTTTGCATTCCTCCAATGCCTTCTGCTTCCTCTGATCTGTCTCTGCTTCCTTGGATCTCCTGTGGTGCTTCCCATTCACCAAATCCAAGAGGGCAAGCAAGCCCTTTGATACTGCCTTGAAGCTTGACATGGGACAGAGGGCAGGGTGGAGAAGGCAGGACAGGGAACCTGAAGGCGTAAGAAGAGAATATCCAGCATAAGAAGCTGGGGCCAGGAAAGATTAACTTTGATGTTCAGTCCTTCACAATTCATCATGATGTAGTGGGGCAAGCATTGGACTTTTGGAGCCAGAAAGATCTATGACTAGCTCTAAAATTTATTCCACTGTAGACACTTTGGGAGGGTTTCTTAATGCCCAGGGTTTGTGCAGATTCAAGGAAATAATGTTTCTAGTACATATTAGATTGAGCCATATGCAATTGCTGATAGTTGATTGTTTTTGGTCTTACTAAGAAAGCCATTTCTTACAGCGAATTAGAGGTGTTCAATTCATGTTAGACACTTCTCCCTCTCTTGCCTTTCCCTGTTCTGCTGTTTGGTTCTGTGGTTTAGAAGTCTGGGAGGCTTGGAGGCTTGCCCATCCATTAGGTCCTTGCCAGTCTATGGGAACAAATGGGTGTCTCTCACCCCTCAGCCTCTCCAGGGAGACAGCAGCTGCATCCCTTTGTGCTCCGTTTTGATAAGTAGGATGGAGATGATATGATGCTGAGGAGGCATCCAGCTTCTCTTTTCCTCACAGAGAAGAGAAAATCTGGGCAGCAAAGTCTTACATCTGTAAGAGAAATTCTTGCACATCTCTCTCAACCCAGGAGCAGCCTTGTCTCTGAGCAAAGTGCCAGATACAAACCTCTGCTCAGAGGAAGTGCTCACCTCTAATTGGATAAATGAATCAATGAATGACCCTCTGGAATGACCCTGGTCTAGTGAGAAGGAGATATGGGAACCCTCTGGGCAAAGGGTCTCTCTCCTTGTCTTGTCCTTATTATATGCTCAGGAATAGAAGATCTGCCAAAGACTAGGCTGGAGCTGACCCAAACCAGCCATCAACCTGGTCTCTGGGCCCCAGGACTAGTGCGAGGTTCTTGATGCATTTTCTGGACCAAGGACAGGTGCAGGGACTGAGAAGCAACAGGTCAGCCCTGGGCCTGGCCAGACTGGGCTGGGCCCACCCAGTTGCCTCCAACTTCTCCCTCTAATACAAAGACCATGGGACCTCAATTCTGTCTTTACAGAGATGGGAAGCCACATTGTATGGTTATCTTCGTGGTGGTTCTTTCCATCCTCCTTTTCTGCAGTGCATTCTCATTCCTTGGTCCCAATCCTCACTTTCTCAGGGACCAATGCATACCCCAACTAGCCCAGGTGGGGTCCTGCTCTACTCCTGGGGCACAGGGCCAAGCATTGAAATCTGCCCTTACAGTAGGAGACTTGGCTGTGGTCTCAGGGTCAAAGAAATGACCATTCACAGAATGATAGGAAGAGATGGGTTGGATAGGGTCCAAGGCAGGATAGGGCTTTTGAAGGATGGACTCAAGTTCTCTGGTTCTCCTTTCACCCACATCAGGAGGAAACTGTATTATCCTCACCCAGCACCAGCCTTGACTTTCTACAACACTTTCACTTCCTTGCATGTTCACAGTCTGCTCCCCTCAGACACACACCACACATCCCTCCCTCTAGCAACCTTCCTGCAGAAGACTACACCAGAAGAGCAAGGAGTGAGGGTGGCAGAGTCAGGAGGGCAAGTTGGCCTGGGTCTCCAGGTCACAAAAAAGCTTGAAATTTGATTACAATATTATCTCCAAATGTGGTTATTCAATTTTACTTCTTTTATTGTTGTTAAAAGCACTAATACAAAATTTATAAATTGCCTTTTTTTATAATCCTATTTTGAAATTTATCCATTTGTTAAAAGTATAGCAGAAAATTCACAAAATGGAGAGACTGAACCATTTGCAAATTCTGAAAGGTCCTGCTCAAGAGGGTAATAAAGTGTCTAAGATGAAGTAGGTGCTTGGTATATGTGAGTTGTACCTCCCATCTTTTCTCCTGTCCTACCCCCAAGGGGACCCCTTGAGTTAGGAGAAGTATGTAAATGCTGGTGTGGCTATGAAGCAGGGTTTGCAACCCCAGCCTTCCCTTCCTGTAGGTAGATCTCTAGGTGGGTGGGCCAGCTCTCCTCTCACACTAAGGGCTAAGGCTGAGGTCCACCAAACGTCTCACAGCCCAGCTTCTCCAGCCTAAGAAGCAGCTGCCAAAACACACAAACATGGAACAGGGATGGGACGCTGCCGAGACCTTCTCAGGAACAAGCTCCCCAGCAGGGTGCAGTGACCTAGACTATGACGAGCTTCAGAGTCCCAGAAACACAAACACGCAACTAGGGAGGAATTACAAATTGTGGACGCTGATCTCCAGCGGTGAAAACCTTGACCTGTAAAGGCAGCATCCATCAAGGATTAAAAATGTGTTAAGGGAGAACCATTAGGTCAGGCAGCTTATTAATGTGCTAATGTAAGGCACACTGGGAATCCTGGAGAGAAGAAGTGATGCTGATAATATAATAGCCACCATTGACTTCGTGCCAGTGTTTTACAGATATTAACTGCTTAAACCTTTACAGCCACCCTAGAAGATAGATATTGTGTTACTCACTCCATAGATAAGGAAATGAAGGGTCAAGAGAGGTTAGGTAACTTTCTGGCTCACACAAGTGTGAGGAATGGATGATCCCAGACAGATGTCTCCCAAGCTTTTAACATCAGGATTTCATGACCCATTTACTGAGGGGGTGGGGGAAGAGAGGGGAAGGGAAAGGAAAGACAGGGGCTTGGGCGGAAGGGGTGGGAGGGTGGAGGGTAGAGAGGGTCTGGCAGCAGTCCCCAGAGAATGAAGAGAAGCTGGGATGGTCCTCGGTGCAGCAGAATAGACAGACACACGGAACTTGGCTAAAAGGGAAAGAGGATTTATTCACTGGTGGGAGACCAGAGATGTACAATCTCAAATCAGCCTCCCCCAAACTGTAGAAATTCTAATATTTTATACCATTGGGATGCTAATGGATAATTGAAAGTGGAACTGGACATGGGTTCCTTCTTTAATAAACATTAAGGGGTTGAACATGGTGGAGTGGGTACCAAACCAGGGTGAGTTACAAGGTTATAATCATTATGAGAAATCAAGATTCTGGGATAGGAAAGTGCAGAGTCGAGGTCAGTCACAAGGTTTTCCACGTGGATATCAAACAGGAGGGTGGAGTGGTTATACACAAGGGAGAGGCCAAGTTTTGAGTAACTATAAACAGGGGTGAGACCTGTTTAGAATGAGCATCATAATAGCAGGTATAGACTAAATCCAGCCAGTTTCAGCAATTTCAGATATTAACCTTTTGATATATATTTTTTTATAATATAAAGGCATCTATGTAATTCTTGGTTACAGGGATTCAGTACAGTGCCTCAATATTTACAAGATTCTGGGTTTGTCTAATACTACAAGAGGACCAATGTGGCTAAGAGATAGAGTTGTCAAAAGCCTAAAATGACCACCACTTCCCTGATTTTAAAATATGATATTGAGACAGGCTAGATAGGAAATCCATAGACGAATCTGGAACCTGGCAGAAAAACCACCACCATTGAACATGTCCTTCGGTACCCCCAAGATGGCTGCTGGGAGACCCTTGTGAGAAACTCCATTAAGAATGAGATTTCCTCTGGAAGCCAGGAGAAGCCCTGGATATTCTCCAGGGCCCTTATCATTGGTCCCTCCCAGGGGATTGAGGGGTTACTCAATCAAAACAGCAAACAGCTGGGACTCCTCCCCTGTCATTAGCAAAGGGGCGGAATAATTAATGGTTCAAAAAGCAAGTGCAAAGGCAGAACCAGCCCCTGCTCTTGCCTTCTTCTCCCTGCCTGAAACAACACACAAGTAAAATCTGGGCATTTGTAATCTGTAATGGGAAATTGTAGTCTGTAAATCAGCCCCTTCCTCTCTACCTGGGACCCTTAATCTGTTATTTTCTCCCATTTCTCTTCCCTCCCTTCCTTAACTACTGGCCTAACTAACCTGGCTTGCTCTTGAAATTCATTTCTTGTAGCTTAGCCAAGAACCTAGAGAAAATCCGGCAACAATATCCCTTTAAATCTCAATTCAAACACTATCTCTTCTTAGGTGCAAGCCATCTCTTCATTCATTCATTCATCACTAAGACATTCATTCAGTCACTATGTTTTTAGCTTCTGTCTTGTGCCACGCCATGGACTTCACTCTGGACCTGCCAGAATAATTAAAATATGTGAGGGCTTCAAAAACATGGGAGGGAGAGAGTTCTGTCTAGAGGCAGAGCTAGAGAAGGCTTCCCTGAGGAAGAGGCATTTGAGCAGGGCTGGGGAACTTGTTTGGGTTTTGTGAGGGGATTCTTGTGATGGAGAATTTGAGTAAATCCTTCTATTCTCAAGGTCCCCCGAATTTACCTGGTCTTCTGGAAAATGAACTTCCTTTCCCCTTGTGAGAATGAGATCTCATAAGCCAGGATCCAGACCCATTTTCCCGGGAGCTCTTTATAGGCATAAGCTCTATAAGTAAAGTCAGTCCTGGTTTCTTAAAAGTGTGTGGTCACACCTAATTCCATGAGGATCATTCTCAAACATGACATTCCAGCTGCGGCCTAGGTTACACAATCATTTGTCAAATTATATCCTGGTAAAAACCTATGCAAATAACAATATTGCTGTGAGAAATAAGGAGACTCTTTTTTTTTTTTTAATTTATTTATTTTTTATTGTGGGTAAAAATCACAATACATACCAATATTTGTAAAATGATATATAAATATATATGCATATATGTGCATTTGTTTACAAAAATGTTTTTTATATATATATATTTTAAGAGGTGCTTAGATTACCTAAATATTACATAGAACCTACAGGGATTCCCATGTTCCCCACCTCCCACACCTCCCACCACATCCCACACAAACATCTCCCACAAGTGTGGCCCATCACCCTCAATGGACTTACACATCCTGGGGCCTTGCCATCAACCATAGACCACAGTTCACATCGTAGACCACACTCTCTCCCACACAGTTCTGAATGGTGTGTGCTGATTTAAAATGACCTACATCCATTGCCGCAACGGCACTCAGGACAACCTCCAAATCCCTACAAAGCCCCTGTATTTCAACTGCATATCCACTCCCTGCCCCGAAAGTGTCCAGTGGCCACTGGTTCCACCTCACTGTTATAATTTCTTCCATTGCTAGAATCACCATATGTGTACAACAGAATACCATTGAGTCCACTCTAGTCCATAGTTCTTCCCCCAATCCTGAGGGGACTGGGATGGTGATGTTCACTCCACCTCCAAGTGAGAGAGGGCTTATATCCCATGGTTATGGTGGGTGGGATGATCCTGCCTGCAGATGTAGGCCCTCTCCATTCCCTGGGATGGCAGTTGCCCATCATTGTCTCCTCGCCAGGTGACTTGGATGAGTCCATTGAGCTGTAGGGTAGGAGTTGCAGCTCCATCGAGATTCCATGCACACCTGGCACATAGGTAGGCCAGAGGCTCCAGTCTCTGGAAGTATACCTAAAAACTCCAGTATCACATATAGGTATGAATAGAAGGGACTGATGACCATGTGCAGGGAGGACTTATTTGAGTCCAATTCTGTCACTCTCAGGAGCACAGATTCCAAAATAGAGCCCACTGATAAGGCATCAGTCTCTGGGGCTATTCCCCCTTATATAGGACCTGGGTGTCTCCAGAGCTCTCAGGAGCCCCTCTGTGTGGGGTGATATGCACTTTGATGTTCTATGAGCTCCTACTGAGGTGTGCATAAGCGTTACCTCTGGGATGACCTCCCGACTCCTTTTGAAGTCTCTTAGCCACTTGAACACATTTGTCTTTACCTTTTCCCCCTTTTATTCAAGGTCTTTTTCCAGTTGTGTTGCCAGTTGGCACTTGGTATTAATCCCTCGTTGCCAGGGAGGCTCATCCCCGGGAGTCATGTCCCACATTGGGGGGAAGGTAATGCATTCATATGCTGAGTATTGCTTAGGGAGAGGCCGCATTTGAGCAACAAGGAGGCTCTCAGGTGGCAACCCTTAGGCACCCCATAACAGTAAGCTAAGTTTCAGTTACAAGAGCAAAGACTCATAAGGGTAGTCATCGATAAAAAGAACTCATCAGTGGGCCATCCTCTTTTGACAGACACTGTCCCTGCACTCAGAGGACTGTTGCTGCTCCCTTGGAGAATGTGGCAGAGCTCTCCAGGCTAGGAATTCAGATTCCCTCATTTATTGAGTGATTGTCCACCCACCGTGACCATGCCCCATCTTTTGATCTTTTGAACAATTTTGTATATCTTTCATGTATATTCAGATGAACTTACTCCCATGAATCCCCCCTCCCAGACACCCCCCCACCAATAATCCCCTGCAGTACCCATTGTAACCCTTCTGTGATCCAAATCTTCCATGAACATGTAGCCCATAAAATAACCAAATACATTTAATAGGAAAAAGAAACAACAATGATAAGCTTACATGCAAGAGACAAACATAAGGAAACTCAGGGAAAAAAAAAACAAAAAAACAAACAATCAAATAAAAAACAAAACAAAATATAATTAGCGGATTGGGACATTCAAAAAAATGGGGAAAAAAGCAAAAGAAATGCTTAAAAAAAAAAATATATATATATATATATATATATATTCTTTTTTTCCTTTTATCACTGTGTTATCGGATGTCCGGTGTGCCGTGACACCTTCCCCCTCTCAATCCCCAGTGTCTCCCAAATTTTCATTTAATTTTCAAAGAAGTTTTAGGTCACAGCAAAGTCATACATGGAATACCAGAGACTCCCAGATACCAAACCACCCCCCGCTTCCCCACCCCATACTAACCCCCCCCCTTTTTTTTTGATGTTGGCATTGTTATAACTGTTACACAGATAGCAAAATATAGCAACTAAACATTGTCAATGATTTACAGTATAGTTTACAATTTAGACGATATAGTTTAATAAGTTTTGATGATATTTACCATGTCCTGAGTCCATTACTGTAAGGTAATGAAAAACCTTTCCCATGACCACTAAATATCCCATTAGATCTTAACTGTTCCTTCCTCCCCATCCCCCTGGGGCTTGTGACACTCCCCTGTCTTGACTCATGGAATGTCAAGATTCATAGTTACATGCCCTGGGTATTTGAACCTGCCCTTCCTAATCTACTCACCTGTCAATGCTGAACCACCAAACCCAGTAATATCACTACCCATCTTTCCTATCCTTCAATATGCAACTATACTCTATCCCTTTACCATAGATTATGTCCATATGGGTGATGGCTCAAAGCCTGCTCTTCTCTTTCTCTCCCTTGTTAAGCTGTCTTTCAGACAATGGTTCTCAGAGACTGCTCACTTTCCTCAGTTCAAATCAGTGAAGTCATATACTGTTCATCCTTCAGTGCCTGGCTTGCTTCACTCAATATAAGGTCTTCAAGATTCATCCACATTTTTCCATGTGTTAGCACTTTATTCCTTCTTACAGCTGAGTAATATTCCATTGTATGTATGTACCACATTTTGCTTATCCATTCGTCTGTTGATGGGCACCAGGGCTGACTCCAACTTTTGGCAATGGTGAACAATGCTGCTATGAACATTGGTGTGCATATATCTGTTTGTGTCTTTGCTTTCAGTTCTTCTGGGTATATACCCAGCAGTGGAATTGCTGGATTATATGGAAGAACTCTTGTTAGTTTTCTGAGGAACCGCCAAACTGTCCTCCACAGTGACTGGACCATACCACAGTCCCACCAGCAGCGGATGAGGGTTCCTATTCCTCCACATCCTCTCCAACATTTAGTGTCTCCTGTTTTTTTAATAGCTGCCATTCTGATGGGTGTAAGATGGTATCTCATTGTAGTTTTGATTTGCATTTCCCTGATAGCAAGCGATGTTGAGCATTTTTTCATGTGCTTTTTAGCCATTTGTATTTCTTCCTTGGAGAAGTGTCTTTTCAGGTCACTTGCCCATTTTTTAAATGGGTTGTTTGTATTTTTATTTTCAAGGTGTAGGATTTCTTTATATATGCAGGATATTAGGCTCCTATCAGATAGATATATGGTTGCCAAATATTTTCTCCCATTGGGTAGGCTGCCTTTTTATTTTCTTAATAACATCCTTTGAGGTACAGAAGTTTTTAATTTTGATGAGATCCCATTTATCTATTTTTTTTCTTGCTGCTCGTGCTTTGGCTGTGAAGTTCATGAAACCATTTCCTATTACAAGGTCCTGTAGATGCTTCCCTACAATATCTTCCAAAGTCTTTATGGTTTTGGCTCTTATATTTAGATCTTTGATCCATCTTGAGTTGATTTTTGTATAAGGTGTGAGATGGTATTCTTCTCTCATTCTTTTGGATATGGATATCCAGTTCTCCAAGCACCACTTGTTAAAGAGCCATTCTCTCCCAACTGAGTGGGCTTCGTGGCCTTGTCAAATATCAGATGACTGTATATGCGAGGATCTATGTCAGAACTCTCAATTCGGTTCCATTGGTCAGTAGGTCTATCCTTGTGCCAATACCACACAGTTTTAATCACTGTAGCTTTGTAGTATGTTTTAAAGTCAGGTAGTGTGATACCTCCAACTTCATTTTTCTTTTTCAATATGTCTTTGGCAATTCGGGGCCTCTTGCCTCTCCAAATATATTTTGTGGTTAGTTTTTCCAGTTCCTTAAAAAATACAGTGTTGACTTTTATTGGGATTGCATTAAATCTGTAGATTAGTTTGGGTAGGATAGACATCTTGATGATGTTTAGTCTTCCTATCCATGAACAGGGAATATTTTTCCATTTATTTAAGTCTTCTTTGATTTCCTTTAACAGTGTTGTGTAGTTTTCTGTATATAAGTTCTTTACATCCTTAGTTAAATTTATTCCTAGGTATTTGATTCTTTTAGTTACTATTGTAAGTGGTATTTTTTTCCTGATTTCCTCCTCAGTTTGCTCGTTATTGGTGTACAGAAATGCTACTGATTTTTGAGCATTGATCTTATAGCCTGCAATATTACTGAACTCCTTTATAAATTCTAGAAGCCTTGTTGTAGATTTCTCAGGGCTTTCTATGTATAGGATCATGTCATCTGCAAATAATGAAATTTTTACTTCTTCTTTTCCAATCTGGATGCCTTTTATGTCCTTTTCTTGTCTCAGTGCTCGCACAAGTACTTCTAAGACAATGTTAAATAGGAGTGGTGATAGTGGGCATCCTTGTCTAGTTCCCGATCTCAGAGGGAAGGCTTTTAGGATTTCACCATTGAAAATGATGTTAGCTTTGGGTTTTCCATATATACCCTTTATCATATTCAGAAAGTTTCCATCTATTTCTATCTTTTGTAGTGTTTTTATGAGGAAAGAGTGCGGTATTTTGTTGAATGTTTTTTCTGCATCTATAGAGATGATCATGTGATTTTTTTCTTTCAATCTGTTTATGTGGTGTATTACATTGATTGATTTTCTTATATTGAGCCATCCTTGCATACCCGGGATGAAACCCACTTGGTCATGGTGTATAATCCTTTTGATATGTTGTTGAATGTCAAAAACTATTTTGTTGAGGATTTTAGCATCTAGGTTCATTAGAGAAATTGGTCTGTAATTTTCCTTTCTTGTGGTGTCTTTATTTGGTTTTGGTATTAGGGTGATGTTGGCATTATAGAATGAGTTAGGCAATATTCCTTCTACTTCTATTTTTTGGAAGAGCTTAAGTAGAATTGGAATGTTTGGTAGAATTCAGCTGTGAAGCCATCTGGTCCTGGGCTCTTCTTAGTTGGGAGGTTTTTGATGATTGAGTCTATCGCTTTATTTGTAATTGGACTGTTGAGTTCATCTATTTCTTCTTTCATCAATGTAGGCTGTTTGTGGGTTTCTACACATTTGTCCATTTCCTCTAAATTATCATTCTTGTTGGCATATAATTTTTCAAAGTATCCTCTTATGATACTCTTTATTTCTGTGGGATCAGTAGTGATATCCCTTTGCTCATTCCTTAATTTATGTATTTGCATCTGTTCTCTCTTTTTCTTTGTTAGTCTGGCTAAGGGTTTGTCAATTTTATTGATATTCTCGAAGAACCAGCTTTTGGTTTTGT
The DNA here is from genome assembly GCA_026826555.1 of Tolypeutes matacus. Lineage (NCBI taxonomy): Eukaryota > Metazoa > Chordata > Mammalia > Cingulata > Chlamyphoridae > Tolypeutes > Tolypeutes matacus. The sequence goes on from JAKSZT010001178.1 coordinate 15,508,774, forward strand.
TTATTGTTTACAGTGCTTTCTTATTCTCTATTTCATTTAGTTCTGCTCTAATCTTTGTTATTTCCTTCTTTCTACTTCCTTTAGGTTTGGTTTGTTGTTGTTTTTCCAATTCCTCCAAGTGTGCAGTTAGGTCTTCAATTTTAGCTCTTTCTTCTTTTTTAATAAATGAATTTATGGCTATGAACTTCCCTCTCAGGATTGCTTCTGCTGCATCCCATAGGTTTTGATATGTTGTGTTGTCGTTTTCATTAGTTTCAAGGTAGTTACTGATTTCTTTTGAGATTTCCTCTTTGACCCACTGTTTGTCTAAGAGTGTGTTGTTTAACTTCCATATCCTTGTGCCTAACCTGTTTCTCTGGCCCTTAGTGATTTCCAATTTCATTCCGTTGTGGTCAGAGAAATTACTTTGTATAATCTCAATCTTTCTGAATTCATTGAGAGTTGTTCTGTGGCCTAGCATGTGGTCTATTTTGGAGTATGTTCCATGTGCACTCGAGAAGAATGTAAATCCTGCTGCATTTGGGTGTAGTGTTCTGTATATGTCTATTAAGTCCAGCTCTTCTAATGTATTGTTGAGTGCCTTTGTTTCTGTATTGATTCTCTGTCTAGATGTTCTGTCTAATGATGATAGTGGTGTGTTGAAGTCCCCTGCTATAATTGTAGAGTCATTTATTTCTCCTCTTAGTTTTTCCAGAGTTTGCCGCATGTATTTTGAGGCACCCCGATTAGGTGTGTAAATGTTGATGATTGTTCTCTCTTCTTGAGAGATCACTCCTTTTACTAATATGTAGTGTCCGTCTTTGTTTCTTACCATAGTTTTGCATTTAAAGTCTATTTTGTCTGATATTAGAATAGCTACTCCTGCCCTTTTTTGGCTATTGTTAGCTTGTAAAATGGTTTTCCAGCCATTGACTTTCAGCTTCCTTGAATCCCTGGGTCGAAGGTGGGTTTCTTGTAGACAGCATATAGATGGATCATATTTTCTTATCCATTCTGCCAATCTGTGTCTCTTGATTGGTGAATTTAATCCATTAACATTCAGTGTTATTACTCGTAATGAATTTCTTACTTCAGCCATTTTTTCTTTGGGTTAATGTATGTCATATGTTGTTTTGTTTCTCTTTTTGTCTTTTCAGTTATTTTTAAACTCTCCTCCAACTCTCTCTCCCTTGTTTTTTCCTTTCAACTTGTAAAGATTCCTTTAGTATTTCTTGAAGTGCTGGTTTCTTATTGACATACTCTTAATTTCTGTTTATCTGTGAATATTTTGAACTCTCCATCATTTTTGAATGCCAGTTTTGCTGGACAGAGAATTCATGGCTGGAACTTTTTTTCTTTTTGTATTTTGACTATGTCATACCACTGTCTTCTTGCCTCCATGGTTTCAGCTGAGAAATCAGCACTTAATCTTATTGTGCTTCCCTTGTATGTGATGGTTCTCTTTTCTCTTGCTGCCTTGAGTATTTTCTCTTTGTCTTGAGCATTGGACATTTTGACAAGTATATGTCTTGGAGTTGGCCTGTTGGGATTTATACTATTTGGGGTGCACTGTGCTTCCTGGATCTGCACATCCATCTCTCTCAATAGGGTTGGGAAGTTTTCAGCCATTATTTCCTTCAACACTCTTTCTGTTCCCTTTCCCTTCTCTTCTCCTTCTAGAATATAATGCATATATTTGTGTGTTTTGTGTTATCGGTTAATTCCCTGAGTCCATGCTGGATTTTTTCTATTTTTTTGTCTATCTGTTCTACTATCTCTTTGATTTCAGCTGTATTGTCTTCCATATCACTAATTCTTTCCTCTGCCTGTTCAAATCTGCTGTTATGTGAATCCAGCCTCTTTTTGATTTCTTGGATTGTGCCATTGTTCACCATCATATCCATTATCTTTTTAGGCATGTTTGCAATTTCTTCAGTATGTTCTCCCAGTGTCTTCTTTATATCCTTAATCTCTTCCTTCACTTCTTTAATTTGGTCCATGATATTTGCTTGGATAGCTTTGATTAGTTGTTCGATGTACTGCATCACTTCCTGGTTTTTAATTTGTTCATTGGACTGGTCCATGTTTTCCTGTTTCTCAGAGTCATTTGTATTTTTTTTTTTGCCCTCTGGTCATCATATTATCTTGATGGGTTTGTTCAGTTGATTAGCTTTTCTCTATGCTCTAGAGTTTTATTTAGCTGGTGGATCTGTGTGTGAGTTAAGTTTTCTCTTTGGCAGTTTTTCTTCTTATTTTATTTCCTTGCTTCTTTCTATGTTCCCTTGAAGGCAAAAGATTAGGGCCAGAGGAATCAAAAGATGTAAGGAAGGCAGAAGGATAATAGTAATATTGATAAAAGTTAGAAGAGGGGCCAAATGAGACTTAATGAGATGAATATTTAACTTGTGTAGGCAGTGTAGAGTAATAGGGACAAAAGTGGAGTTCCTGCAATGGACTGGGAAAACAAATGGAGGAATATATATATATAGTGATTTAGAAGGCTAGAATTATGAGGAGGGAGAGAAATAGTAAAGAAAGAACTGAAAGGAAAAAGTTAATACTAATTTAAAAAAAGAAGAGAACAAAATAGATGGAATAGAAATTGACACCCTTAAGTTGTGGGCCCGTGAAAAAATGTATCTAAGAGCCACAACAGAAAGCAGAAGGCAGAAAGATGAAGGAAGGATAAGCGATAGTTTGGAATATAAAATCAATATAGACAGCAAGTGGGAAATTACTGAAGAAGAAGCACAGCAAAGAAGCGAAAAGCTAGTAGCAACTAATTTTAAAAAATGAAAGAAAAAAGAAAGGGGGGGAGGAAAGAGGAAAGAAAAGCAAGAGACCAGAAATAAACAGAGAAAAACCAGTGATCCACACAGGCAAGCAGTCAAACAGAGCTAAGGAGGGTCAATGATTCCCCTCTGGTCCACGTGGATCCTCTCTGCCTGCTTGTGTTTATCAATGAATTTCCCCACAGGGTTCTATATGCAGGTCCTGAAACAGCTTTTAGCTATCAAACTAAATTAAAAAGAATTTATTTTTCATTTATTGAAGTGACCTCACTTTTTTTTTTTTGGCGAAATTCAGGACCCAAAATAATTCCTCCTCTAGACCAACCCCCTTACGGAAGGGACCCTAGCTGGGCTTATGGAAATTAATGAAGCACGTCCCACTTCCTGGACCCCAGGGTAGCAGTAGCTCTGATGTTAGTCAATGCAGAGTGCTAAAGACGGCCGACTCCACCCCTTCTGGAGCTGAGCACCAGCGTCATCAGGTTGCTATGTAAGTAAGTTTGACTCTGCAGATTCACCTCTCCTCTCAGCCTGATGCTGCTTCAGGTTGGCTTATCTGCTCCCCAAAGCTATGGGGCAGTCCAGGCAGCCAGATCGATGGCAAAAAAAAAAAAAGAAAAAAAAAAGAAAAAATTCCCTTCCCTGTCCTCCAACAGAACCCTCCCTCTTTTGGAGAGTGCCCCCTCTTTCTGGCTCTGCAGCAGCCTGGGGCTTATCCCTGGGCAGCTAGGCAAATCAACTCCCTCCCCCAAACAGAATCATCCCTCCCCTCCACCGGGTGCCGATTCGCTCCGGCTGTTCTGTTCACCCAAGTTCCAAGGGGCTCCAGGCAGCCAAATCCCCAGAAAATAAAACTTTTTATTGGTTGGAGCTTGCAGCTCCAACCGGCCGTTTTTTTTTTTTCCTCCCTAACCGCGGGGCTCAGCCGTCCATGCCAACCACCACCGGCAGGCTTAAAACTCACGAATCTCTACTGTTCTGTCCACGCCGTTGATCCGCGCAGATAAATGTCCCAAGCTTCTCATTCCACATGTGCACAGCACAGACCCCCAGGCAGGACCCCATCCACAATCTGCCTTGCTCTAATAAGGAGACTCTTAATTCAAATTTTCTGATTGAGGTTTCAGAGATAGTCAGATAACATTTTTTTAAAGATTTTATTTCAGTTTATAAAAGTAGAGTTTACTAAATTTTTTTTGTATTATAGATTATATATACGGATGTATATGGCAAATAGACCATTAAAAGAATATCAGCAATATTCAAAATAAATAACCACAATAAAATGTATCTCATCAGTTCCTTCAGTCTTACGCAATTAATTCTTGTTCTACTGGATCTTAGGTTAGTGGTCTGCTTTCATGAAGCCATCTGTTTCCTGACTAAAAATGATTCTTGAATGGGAAGCACATGTGGCCCAAGCAATTGAGCTCCTGCCTATCACATGGGAGGTCCTGAGTTCGGTTCCTGGTGCCTCCTAAAGAAGATGAGCAAGACAGTGAGCTAACATGATGGCTGGCACAGCAATCTGATGCAACAAGATCACGCAACAAGATGGCACAACGAGGAAACACAATAAAAGACACAACAAACCGGGAGCAGATGTAGCTCAAGTGATTGGGTACCTCCCTTCCAAATGGGAGTTCCCAGGTTCAATTCCTGGTGCCTCCTAAAAAAAAAAAAGATGAGCAGACACAGAGAGCACAGAGTGAACAGACACAGAGAGCAGACAGAGAGTGCAAACAATGTGGGAGTGGGGGATAAATAAATAAATAAAAAGTGAATCTTTTAAAAATGAGTCCTGGATATACTGAATTATTCCACTGCTGCAGTCTGAAAGTCATCTAAGCAATGTCAGCACAGAGGCCTGTAACTAAGAGAATATTCATTGGTTGTCAATAATTTGTTGCACCTGGTACAGTCCTTTCCCACAAGCAAGACTCTGAGACTTTACTTTGTTGAACATACAAATTCTGGCCAACAGCTTAGAGCAGAGACTAAAAGCAAGCTTCTCAGTGAAACAAAAACTATGCAGATGACAGAAACCTAAAGGCTGTGCTTAATTTATAACTGCTATATTTTCAAGTGTGAAAGGTTTGACTGAAGGGTCATAATATGAAAATGCAACTGTCAAGGAAACTTGGTTGTTTCAATGGCACATGAAACAAAGAGAAACAATCTTGAGGTTAACATATAATGTTCCCAAGATCAAATTATTTCAAAGAATATTAATTTAAAAAGATTTAGTATCTGCATTTTTATAAAACTCCATAAGTAAGTCTGATGTGTATCTTCACTTGAAAACCACTGGCCCAGAAGATATTATATGCAAACTAAAGAAGGAAGGTTGTAGTTGATTAAACATTTTAATAATATGTGAAATTGTTACTGATAAGAAGGTTCTACTGTTCCTTGATATCAGGCAAGGCATCTCCAGGGCTCTGATAAATACAGGAAAATGAAGCAGAACTATTTCATTTAAGTTTTTTTTTTTTTTAAGAAGTTGTTTTTTATTTAATCTATATTCAATATCCTGAAAACTCTTCATGGTTTTTTATTAAAATCTTTACATTGAAACAGTGTCTGATATTTTCTCACTGCATGTCTTCAGCAATGCATGGTTTGATCAGTGTTATCTCTGAAAAGACATAGTATGGGCATGATTTTCTGGGGTACATACAGTTCCAATCCACCACACTCCACCCTCTGGACCCCCAAAAGACATGTTTTTTCTATACACAAAATACATTCATTCCATCACAATATCCCTAAAGCCTTAAGTCATTTCAGTATCAATGCTTAGTACAAAGTCTCATCAAAAATCAATTATAGGCATGGTCCATCCTGGGGCACAATTCCCCTCTGGCTGTGGACCTGTGAAACCTAGAGAACAAGTTATCTGCTTCCAGTATACAAAGGAGGGACAGGCACAGGATTAACATTTCTATTCCCATAGGGAGAAATCAGAAGGAAAACAGGGGTCATGGGTCCCAAACAATTCTGAAACCCTGCAGGGCACAAGCCATTAGATATCAAGGTCTGAGAGTGAGCTATAGAAAACGATGTTTTGTCCTCTGGGCCTGACAGTGGCAGCCTCACCTTTTCCAAGTGCTTGTGCAGGAGCCATGTTTCTCCGAACACTGGGCTGAAGAGGTTCCGCCTTTGTCAAACGTCAGAATGGTGGCCTGGCTCTAGGCTCCATCTCATCAAGCATCAGGGTGGCAGCTAGACTCTCCTCAATCCCCCAGGCATCTGAGAAAACCAGGGTGGTAACGCTTTGTCTGAACAATGGGGCAGAAGACCGCTGTCTCCAGGTGCCGGGGCATACTCACCCTTTCCACACACATGGGTGGGCTTGCCCTCTTGGCCCAAGAAGATGTCTTCAATCCAGACCTCAGTTTCCATGGTTCTGCCTTTGATGACATTTTTCCTTCAATTTGTCCCTTTTCTGTTCCTTTTAGTCCAGGCTAGCAGTGGTTCCATTCAGGCGGATCTTGCAAAAAACTTTCTGATTTTACATGTAGTACCCAGGGGTCCAAACTGTCAGATAAAGGAACTTTCCACACATCCTTCCTGGATAACTGCATTTCTACTTCTGACTTGCACTGAAATGGCTGATTGGTTCCCTGTTCAGTTAAATCCTCACCTGGAGCACTATTCTCTGGGGACTCACTTTCTGGAAGCTCAGAATTTTCCAAACCATCAATTTCTGGTTTCTTTGTGCCCAGGAGTTCAGTTCTCAGTTTATTCCTATCCTTTCACATTTTACTATAAACTACACTTTTCACACTTGGCTTGGAAATCTCCTCAGCTAAATATCCAAGCTTGTGGCTTTCAAATTCTGCCTTCCATCTGACATCAGAACTCAATTTTGCCAAGTTCTATGCCACTTTAAAACAAGGGTCGCCTTTCTTCCAGTTTCTGATAACACATTCATCATTTCTGTCTAAGGCCTCATCGGAAGTACCTTTGGCATCCATATTTCTAGCAACAGTCTCTTCTAAGCCTTTTCTACCAAACATCACAATTTTCTAGCCTCTACCTATTACCCATCTCCAAAGCTGTTTCCACATTTTTGGTATTTGCAATAGCAGCACCCCACTCTTCTAGTACCAAAATCTGTTTTGGTTTCCTATGCTACTCAAAGCCGATACGAGGAAATGGGTTTGACTTTTAACAATGGGAATTTATTGGACCTCATGAGACAATCCTTCTTACAATAGGTTTACACTCACAGGAAGGGATTAGCTTTAAGAACATGATTTTCTGGGGGTACATACATTTCCAAACCACCACGAGTGGGGAATGACTTGTTGACCACAAACAAAACAAAACAAAGCAAAAAAAAACATCAGTAGAAAAAGTGAAAAAAAAAAAAAAAAAGAGTAGAGAAATGGTGAGTTAGAAAGTTAAATTTCTATTACTGTTTGGAGTTCACCTATGGAAGCCAAAAGAAGACATACTTGGGCTTAATGTGCCCACAAAAGATAATTCAATGGGAATACAATTTATCTGGGTAACTTGGTGGGTAACCTACCAAACTGTTAAAAGATTTTTTAAAAATTTATAAAAGGTAAAGTCATGATTCATACAAGTGTAAAATGAACAGACACCAAAAGTTTTATTTAACTCATTAATGAGAGAAACAGTCAACTTGTTAAAAGAAGAAAACAAAGAACAGATATAAATAGGCCATTTGGAATGCTAAAAGAAGTTGCTTAAATATGTAATATAAGAAACAAATCAATATCTACAGGACAATAATCAATTGCATCTGCATCAAACACAGTTTGCATTTCCATGGACAAGAATAGTTTGTACTATTAATAATTTTCTGCAACACCCAAAGTTGTAAAATAGCTCAAAGATAATGAAAACACCAAAGGACACCAAATAATCATCTTTGCTCCTTTCAAAGTCATTTACAATTTCCCTGCCAGAGGATATTAACTTCACATATGTTCTTTTTCTAATATCTGATTAAATGAGCATCTTTCTCAAATATGGCCCTCCAGCTATGGCCTTGGTTATACAATTGAGTTTTTCAATTATATACTGGTAAAAAGAAGACAAATTTTAATTGAACCTATGAAAATAACTATATTTTTCAAGGAAAATTAAGAGACTCTGTAAGAGCTGCTGAATTAGGGAATAAGTGGGCATGCCAGTGAGAATTGACCAGCATCTGTTTCCTTTCTGGTAAAAAAACAAAGTCTACTGTTGGGAATTGAAATATTAGTGATCTTAAATCCCCCCCAAAAAACCATTGTAAATATGTTGATGACAATTAGAATGTAAATGTATTGAGAAAAACATGTTTTTTTTTTTTTTTTTTTTTTTTTTTTTTTTAAAGATTTTATTTATTTATTCATTTATCCCCCCCTTGCTGCTTGCGCTTGCTGGGTCAGCCAACCACGCCGCGCAGGCGGGCCTGCCCTCACCAGGAGGCCCCGGGAACCGAACCCGGGGCCCCCCATATGGTAAACGGGAGCCCTACTGATTGAGCCACAGCCGCTTCCCGAAAAACATGTTTTTGTAACAAGTGATTACCCAGACATTTATGCCAGAATTTGATTTGGTCTGGCTTGATGTTTAGCCAGAAGGGCACTTCCTATAAAATCCACTGCAGATGCTGCTTTGGAGAGCATCAAGTAAGAGGCAGGCTGGCAGCTCCAACTTCTGGTTCCAATGCCCTTATTTTGCTGGAAGATTTGCTACTGGTCTAGCAGATGCACTGCAACCAGACTAGCGTCTCTTGCTATGGGTTTTGGAACGTCCGCTGAATGTCATGCAGGACCTGATTCTGGTGACCCCTTGTTAAAGGTACCACTTATATTTTTCAACCTCCCCCCTCCCCCTACGGCCTGGAGGCAATGCATTTTTGAGACTCTGGTTTCCTCCACCTTTAAATGTGTTGTATGCCCTTGACCTGAATATTGTGCATTGGTTGTTTTGGCACTTTGCACTTAAGCAAGCACATAAATTGCATTGACCATTCAAATAAGTGTCCTGTCAGATCCACTTTCAAGTTCTAAATTTACTTTCCATTTCTATCTGCTTTTGGTTTGTTATGATTACATTTACATGACATCTACCAAACTGAGGGTTAGAGATAGCTTAAGAAGAAAGAGACAGAGCTTCCTTAAATATCCATTATAGAAAATAAAAACATTAAAACACCATCAACAATATTCTGAACCAAGGGCCCCGATCACATTTCCCCTGTCAAGTTCATTTAGTCCAGTGTAGTTGATTCTTGTTCTGCTGGATTTTCCATCAGCAGTTTTGCCTTCATGAAGCTGTTTGCTTCCAGACTAAAGAGAACCCTGGAAATTCTCCTCAATCCACTGGTATGGTCTGAAAGTTGTCCAGGCAATAACAGCTTGCAAACCTGTACCCAAGAATCTATTCTTTGCCATATCAATAGTTGAAAGTCCCTGACTGAATCCTTTCCATGAAACTCTGAGACTCTCCTTCTTAGTGGAAGACACAAACTCTAGCTTGTCGCTTATTGAAGAGTCTTTAAGTAAGCATAAGACTAAATAAAAAATTATTTGTAGATGATGCAGACTGAAAGGCAAGGTAATATGGGAAAATAATATTCTCTTTTGAGTACATACATAACTATTTATTCAGAATTTGATAAATGTTTTCCCTAAGGGTAAAAACATATTATAGACAGTGAGAATATTGAAAAAAATCTTCAGGGCTTTCACATAAAGCATGTCATTTTTGAAATATTTATATTAATAATATTTTACCTATTCAAACTTAATTTGGGAAAAGCAGAGTGTTTTTTAAGATTTGATAATTCTTCCTATGCAGCTTTTACAATAATGATGAGCTTGTTAAGAAATTTGGAGCATATTATACAAATCTAATTGTTTCTAACAAACTGTTGTCATTTTTCATGGGCCCCCTGGGTTATTGCAAAGATAGTTTTAGGTATAAATAATATCCTGGAAATTTTATTTTTTGTAAATTTAGGACCTGATCTGGGAAAGACAAAAGTCAAAGGGTTGATCACTTGATTAAGATAGGATCATGGGTGCTTGAGAAGCAACACTTAGTTATAAACTTAATCTAATTACAATTACATATTTAAAAATAAGCATAGAAGAAAATAATACAAACCTATGGAATCTTAATGCTTTAAGAAGTAAAGAAATGTTCTTTTTTTAAATAATCAAGAACATCATAAAGTCACCATAAAGCAGAGAAAATTATTCTGTTAAAACATAGAATCTTTGATCTCCAGGCAGATTACAAAGATGATGAAGAATAACCTTTCACATTATAGATGAAGACATTAATCAATAAACAAAGGAAATAAGCCCAAATAAAACTGATGAAATTTGCCAAAATTTTAACAAACTTCATAGTTTCTTTTCAGACTCTGATGTTTTAAACCAAGCCAAATAAAATTCACTTTCTTTAAGTTTTGTCCTTCATTATGCAGACAGACAGACAGTTTAGGACAAAAGTGTTCTTTTTTTCGCTCAGAAACAAAAACACATGGAGAGAAGCAGATGTGGCTCAACTAGTTGGGTGCCAGCCCATCACATGGGAGGTCTCGGGTTTTTTTTTTTTTTTTTTTTTTTTTTACTGGGTGGTCCCGGGGATCGAACCCTGGTCCCTCCATATGGGAGACGGATGCCCAATCAGTTGAGCCACATCCGACCCCTAGGTCTCCGGTTTGGATCTCGGTGCCTCCTCAAGAAGATGAGCAGACGCTGTACCCGCCGCAATGAGCAGATGCCACAAACTAGCAGATGCTGCAGCTGACAGGCAGCGGATGTGGCTCAGGCCATTGGGCACTCACCTCCCTTATGGGAAGTCCTGGGTTTGGTTCCCAGTGTCTCCTGGAGAAGGCAAGTAAAACAATGAGCAGGCAGATGAGAGAACTGTTGGTGGAGGATGGGGCGGGGGGATAAAAAAAGTAAATAAATCTTTTTTTTTTTTTTAATTGTTTTTCTTTGTCACTACTGTTCTTAGTATAGTTTTAACCAAATGTTAAAATACTTTCAAAACAATTTCAGTTTTACAGAGAAAACTGGGAAGTAAGTAATTGAGGACTGTTTGTCTTATATAAGCCTATTAGTAGGCCAGTAAAGATATTGAATAAATATAACACAATTTTCTGCAGCTATCCAATACTTTTATACGTTGTTAAAGTGGCAAAATAATGATGGTCATTAATATGACCCAAAGATACAGTAACTCTAAAGCATATGAAAATAGAAAGCAAAAGTAAATAAACTTATGCTTCATGATCAATGCTTATACCCAATATTTTCCTTTCACCATCTCAATATTAACTCAAAGTTTAAAATTATGTAAACATTTTGAGAGTTATGTTGAGGCTGACACACAGTGAAGCCTAACTACCAATAGTATAAAAAATTCAATATTTGCTCATAGACTTCAATCTTTGGTCTTCTGTTCATGTGCTAGTTGAGCCCTGAATCTCAGCAGAGTTGCAGCCAACACCTACTCTCCAGTTCATTGGACTCACCCAGGACAAGTAACAAAAGGATGATGATGGACTAAGCCCATCCCCAAAAACAGTATCTCCAGCTGCAAGCAAGACAGTTCTGCCCTTTGGGATCTAAGCCCCTCTCAATCAGAAACAGAGTGGGCATCACCATCCCAAAATCCTAAAGATTGAGGAATGAACAAACATAAGGGGGGAATGCCACTATGCACTAAAGTAGACTTATTATTCTTCTAACAATGGAAGAACTTGTAACATGATATAAAGACAGTGGCCACCAGAGGTTCTAAGGGGAAGGAGAAGGAAAAGTAGGTGTAACATAGGGCATTTGGGGTACATTGGAATTGTCCTACATGACATTGCAATGACAGATACAGGCCATTATACGTTTTGTCAAAACCTATAAAACTGTGCAGGGCAGAGTGTAAACTATAATGTAAACTATAGTCCCTGGTTAGTAACAATGCTTCAGTATGTGTCCATCAATTGTAACAAATGTACCACACTAATGAAAGATGTTGTTATTGGGAGTAAGTGTGGGAGGCGGAGGGAGTAGGGTATATGGGAATCTCCTATATTTTTTATGTAATTTAAAGCTTCTTTTAAAAAAAAAACAAAAAACATTTGTTGGAAGGCTTTACTGCCATTTGGAAGTCATTGTGACTGCTACGAAAAGATTTGTCTGGACCTGTGCAGTCACGAGGTGTCTGTCTCATGCAATGCAATTTAATAGGCTCCATCAGGCTAGTTCACATGAGTATTTTGGTGGATGACCTACAAAACTGCTATAGCATTATTTTCAAAATGGCGAATTCATGACTCTGATAGAAATTGAAAATGTACACATATCAAAGATTTTATATAACTCTTTAATTCTCCAGGGAACCAGAAAGATGTTAAAATAAGTTTAAATCCAGAATTTGATTTACAGAGATTTATAGTCTCAATGGGAAAAATGCATTTGAACAGCTATGGACAGGCATGCTTCTCATGCTATAGAAGGAGACATTTGCATTACTATAAGTTTTCTACAACTGAACTTCCTATTCTTTAGAGTTGTAAAATAACCCAGTCAATCAAAGGTAATCAGAGATGTAGACAGCCCTATAGAGAGATTATATTTGAAGGGCCCAGGAGACAATGTCAACATTTATTGAAGACACTATTACTGGATTTTGTCTAGGTCCTTGACTATGCTGCAGAAATGAATTTCAAGAACACATCATGTTGATTAGGCCAGTAATTTATTAAGGTAGGGAGGGAAGAGAAATGGGAGGAAATAACAGATCATGGGTCTCAGGTAGAAAGGAAGGGACTGAAGAGTGATAAAGAGGGCTGATTTACAGACTACAATTTCCCAATGTAGATTATAAATGCCCAGGTTTTACTTGCATGTTGATCCATGCAGGAGGCGAGGGAGGGTGGTATTCTGAGAGCAGGGCGCAGAAGGCAAGAAAGAGAGAGAGAGAGATTCGGCCTTTATGCTTGCTTTTTAAACCATTAATTATTCCACCCCTTTGCTAATGGCATGGGAGGAGTTCCAGCTGTTTGCTGTTTTGATTGATTACCCCACCCATCAATCCCCCAGAAGGGCCCAATGATAATGTCCCTGAAGAATATCCAGGGCTTCTCCTGGCTTCTGGAAGAAATCTCATTGTGAGGGTCTTCCAGCAGCCATCTTGGGGGTATCGATATCCACGTAGACTTTTTTTCACCAATTTCCAGATCCATCTATTGATTCCCTGTTTTACTAGCCTGTTTCAACATAACCAAGTAATCTCTTTTGTCCATTTTCAAATCTTGGACTTCTTTTCTCCTGACAAGCTATGATTTTTGGAGGAGTGCAGGTACATGTGTGTGTGAGGGGTGTGGGGGGATGTTAATGTATCAGTGAAGAGACCAAATCGCAAAAGTCTTCTCTGCTGTGCCAAGAAATATGGACTCTATTCTGGGAACAGTTATGAGCTATGGAAGATTTTGAAGTAGGGAAGTGACATGATCAGATTTATATATTTAAAAAGCACTCTGCTATCACTGGAGGATGGTTTAGAGAGAAATTAGACATAGGAAAGAATGTGATTCAAAGGTTTCCAGATGTTACTCTTCAGAAGTGTCTCAGCATGCATCTATAAGCCATCTGGTAGCAGCAACAGATGGACTGTGTCCAAATGTAAATGTTCATGCAGGTAAAGAGGTGCTATTAGAAGAAATTGAACCCATCAGGAGTTTGTCAGCTGAGTTTGTGGTATTGTTTAATCATCTGTTGAAATGAGCTCTTGGGGACCAAAACAGGTTTTCAAAATTCTATGGTCAGTTTCCCTTCTTGCTCGAGGTAGGTGTTCTTCACCTGGAGGTTCTGAATCTGTGGCTAGGTCAGAAATTATTTGTGCTTAGTCTTAGGGTATACTCTGCTTTATTTAAGTGTTCTGGAGCATTCATGCAGTTGCTTTTGTGAATATTAAAATACTTGGCATTCTCCATATCCTTTCCAATCAGTGAAAGAGAGGGTGGTCCCAGAAAGGTGCCAGGGAGCAGGGATGGAAACATTTAATGGGGCTCTGAAGGGCAGGCAAGTGTGTATTTTGATCATCTAGTTTCTGACCCAGGAAACTGCATAATTTTAAAATGTTAATAATAGCAAACATTTATTAAGTACTTGCTATGTGCTGGGTAAGTTGCTAATTGATTTATGTAGATTATCTCATTTAATTGTCACATTGAACCTATGGAGTTCTTTTATTACAGACGAGAAAACTGAGCAGGAGGACATTAAGAAATGTGCTCAAGGTCACAGATGTTGTAAATGACAATTGAGCCAAAGTAGATTGAACCTGGAGCCCACATCCTTAAGCAGTCAATTAGTAAATTATAATGCTATTCAATTTTTGCTTTTCATTCATTCATTCATTCATTCATTCAACAAAAGCATGTTGAGTACTAAAGAGTCACAGTTCAATAATGTATAATCTCTCCTCTTAAGAAGTTTGCAGCCAGTGAAAGAGACCAGCAAACAAATCGATAATTAAAGGATGGAATGAACATACAACAGTAGATGTACACCACGAGTGTCATTGGAGCGCCAAGGAGGGGGGTTGAATCAGAATAAGGAAGCCTTCTGTGAGAAAATGACTTTTGGAGGAACATATGGTGGTTATAAAGCGAAGAGGAAGAGGTGCACAGCAGGAGACAGCTAGCTGCTTTGGAGCCTACCTGGAGCTTCCAACTTTATTTCCTAAAACCTTAAGCAGGAAGACAGAGGCTGCAGGATCAGACTGTATGTTAGAAGTTGTTTGGCAAGCATCATGGAGAGTGGATTTCAGAGAGGTCAGACCAGAGGCAGGGAGACTCTAAAAGACTGTCATGATAACCCAGATCACATGTGATGAAGGCCTGAATTAAAGCAGTGGCCACGGGGAGGGAGGAGAGAAGGACAGTAGTGCTGGTAAAGAGGTGGTTTTGAAGATTAGTTGTACATGGAGGGGAAGGGGTAAGGGATGAGGTGGTGAGGAAGAGGTGCATCAAGGAAGAGTCACTCATTACTAGCTGGAGCAGCTGCTTGAGTGGTGGATGCCTTTCTACGAGACCAGCCTCATAGGAGGAGGAGGAGGAGGAGGAAGTTTGGTAAAAAGGTGATGAGTCTCTTTTAGTCATGTCAATTTTCAATTATGGATGAGGCAGTTAATAAGCTCATATTTTATAAAGTGCATAGAGAAGTGCCTGCCATATAGTGTGTTTGTTGAATAAAAATTGACTTCTGTGGAGAAGCAGATATGGCTCAAGAGACTGAGCTCCCGCCTACCCTAAGGGAGGTCCATGGTTTGGTTCCTGGTACCTCCTAAAGAAGACAGCGAGCTGGTGTGACAGGCAGGTGTGGCGAGCTGATACAACGAGATGATGCAACAAGAGACACAAGAAGAAAAACATAATGAGAGACACAACAGAGCAGGGAACAGAGGTGGTTCAAGGGATTAGGCGCCTCCCTCCCACATCGGAGGTCCTGAGTTCAGTTCCCGGTGCCTCCTAAGGAAACAAGGAATATGAACAGACACAGCAAGTGCAAACAATGAGGGAGTGGGAAGAAATTTTTTTAAAAATTATTTTAAAAATTGGTAGACAGCATATTTTATTCTGGAGCTCAGAAGAGGGGTCTGGGTTGGAGTTACAGACACAGGACTCATCAGTATAAAGATGAAGATGCTTGAGGGTGGTAGACAGCATAAGAGGACAAACTTTGAGGCAGAGGAACTGAGAGAGAATGACCAGGGAGGGAGGAGGAAAATCAGGAATAAGTGATGGTTCAGGAGCAAGGCAGGAGAAGAATTTAAGAAAAAGAAAGTAATTGATATGATCAAATAACTCACAGAGGACAACTATGATATAGACAGTCTACTGGATTTAACAGTGTGGAGATCATCAGTGACCTTGATGAGGACAGTTTTTGTAAAGGGAGCAATAAGTAAGGAACAAATAAAAGGAGATAAAATGACTGCAGAGAATATGCCTTCCTCAAAGAACCTGAATATGAAATAATAGAGAACCAAGGACAAGATTCGGATGTTGGTGTAGGACTGAGGGAGGTTGGTTGGTTGGCATTTTTAAGACAGAGTAGTCTTGAGCCTATTTGTTGGCTGAAGGGCAAGGGAAAATTTCCAGAAGAATGAGGGATAGGGAGCAGATGTAGCTCAGTGGTTGAGCGCCTGCTTCCCATGCATGAGGTCCCTGATTTGTTCCCTGGCACCTCCTAAAAAACAAACAAATGAGAAAAAAAAAAAACAAACCCCAACTCTTATTAGGGAGCAGATGTAGCTCAGGGGTGGAGCACCTGCTTCTCATATGAGGTCCTGGGTTTAATCCTCAGTATCTCCTTAAAAAAAAAAAACAACAACGAGAATGAGGGATAATGGATGGAGTGTGGAAGTGGAAGGAAATGGGACCCAGAGTTCAGAGGAGAAATGTATTTTGTATAGTAGAGGAAGACCATCAGAAAGGAAGACATGCAAGGGAGCTAGTGGTTGTGCTGGAGGCAGAAAGTACCACATGGACACCCAACTCAAAATCTCTTGCTTGGTTCTTATCTCTATAACAACAGTTCAGTATCGGATACTGTTATTATTCCTTCCTTGTGGAAAATTTCCTCACCTGTTTCTGCCATACAGTGATGGGCTGGTTATCTTCCCTCTCAGAATCAGTCTTTTCTATCTTCTCCTCTTATGCCTCTTTCTACCTCCCAGCCTGAGGATTCATCCTTGACGTTTTTTCCATCTATCTCATCACTCTGTCCTTGGACAGTGGCATCCATGCTTTCAGAATCACCTACCACCTACCAGCTGGAATTGTCACATGACTATTCCCTCTTCAGGTTACTTCTCTTCTCCAATCCATTTTATGCATTGCTCCAGGAGTGAGAGACTTCAAAAGTTCTGATCCAGTCATTCCCTGGCTTAGAACCCCATGGTGACCAAATCCCAACTTATCTTTTTGTTGGGGATTGAATCATGCCCTCCCCCCCCAAAGACAAGTTCAAGTCCTAATCCCCAGTCCTTGTGGGTGTGAACCTATTTGTAAATAGGATCTTTCAAGATGTTATTAGTTAAGGTGAGGGCTGGGTCTTAGTCTAATATGACTGGAGTCCTTAGAAGGTCAGGAAACCTAGAGAGAGACACAAATGACTGAGCAGGAGGAGTAGAAGGAGACAGATATCACCATGTGATGGAGACAGAGATTGAGGGTCAGAACTACCACCAGAATGCTAAAGACTTTGGACAAAACCTGGCTTGGCAATAACTTATTTTGGACTACTAGCTCCAAAACTGTGAGCTAATAAATTCCTCTTATCTAAGCCAATCAGTTTGTAGTATTTGTCATATCAGCCCTAAGACACCTTCCAAACCTCCTTCCCATCACTTGGAGATTCTGCCCATCTCACTTCTCAGTAGAGGGTTCTTTGACTCCTCCACTCCCTTTGCCTCTCATCATGCTCACCCTTAGGATATTTTAGCATAATATATATCAGAGTTCTGCTAGGAGAGGCACTTAGTTTAGCAGGAAAGAGACTGGTTTGCCTTGTAGGGGCTGCTCTCTGAAGAAAGCATGGATCGTGGACAAATGGGGCATGGGTAAAGAAAGTGGCAGTGAGGTGAAGCCAGGAACCTGGGGGCCTGGGAGTTGAACAGGAAGATGAAGACTAAAGGAGGAAAAAACATCTCTGACACCCTTGCAAGATAAACTCAGCTCTAACCTGAGGGGAACAGCAAAGAAATGGTTGTTCCAATCTCTGAACCCCTGAGTGTAGCCATGATTGAGAACAAGTTGGGTCCCTTTTGCAAACAGCTACTTCATTGTATGCATTTACAACGCCGTGGGTTGTATCAGCAGGGGAATCCCACCCTCTAATTGCTGGAACAGCTCACTGTTCCTTGTATATACCCCAGGATTTCCTGCTTCTATATCTTTGCTCATGCTCTTCCCAGGTATCCACACATTTTCCCTCTCTTTAAATTCAAGCTAGTCTTTAAGAGTCAGCTCAAATGCCCTCTAATCCATGAATAACTCTATCATTAGGTGGTAGCAATTTCTCCCTTCTTTGAACTAGAGTTACTTGGAGGTCCCTTTTTTTTTCAGAACCAGTGGTTGTTTCTGAAGAACAAGGAAGATTCTTTGTACCTCAGCACCAGAAAAGCTAAGTGAACAGGGGAATGGAAAGAGAAGAGCCAGTCTCCCCCAACCCCTCCTAGATAACTTTTTTTTAAAAAAATTGAAATCTATCCCTCATATATAAACATACATAAACAATAAGTGTATAGTAATAGTTGTGAACTTATAAAACAAACATACGAAACATCATATAAGGCTCTCATACCTCACCCTACCACCAATACCTTGTGTTGTTGTGAAACATTTTTAACTAATGGTGAAATAGCATCCTCAAAATATTACTACTAACCGAAGTTTCTTACATTTGGTGTATTTTTCCCCCCAACCCATCCTATTATTATTATTATTATTATTATCATTTATACATGAGCATACATAAACAAGTGTATAGTAAAAGTTGTGAACTTACAAAGCAAACATGCATAACATTATACAGGGGTCCGATACATCAACCCACCACCAACACCTTGCATTATTGTGAGGCATTTAGGGGAAATTATACTTTAATGATGTGGAGAGCTGGCTTATCACCATCTCAGCCCTAGGATTGAAAAAAAAAAGTGTGTATGTGGCAGACAGGCTGAGGGGTAGGGATAGGAAGGCAGGCTGTTCTAGATTTTAAAAAGATTTGAAAGATATAACAACAAAAAGCATCCTTGATTGGATCCTTATTCCCAAAAAAGCTATAAAATATGTTTTGGAAATAACGGGGGAAATTTTAATGTGACCGGAGCATCAGATGATTTTAGGGAATTATTAATTTGGTTTGCTGTATAATATTATGGTAGTTATGTAAGATAATGACTTTTTGTGAGATGCTTGCTAAAGTATTTTGGGAATAAGAGTTACATTTTATTTATTTATTTATTTTATTTTTTAAAATTTTAATTTATTTATTTACTTTTTATCCTTTTTTAACCCCCCCCCCCATTTTTGCTGTTTTTGTGTCCATTTGCTGGGCAATTCTCTGTGTCTGTTTCTTGGCCTCCCTTCTTATCCTTCTCCTCCTCTCTTCACTGGGATTCGACCCTGGGAATCTCCAATGTGGGAAAGAGGCATTCTGCCTTCTGTGCCACCTCAGTTCTTGTTTTTTTGGCATGTCTCGTCTTGGCTCTCCCTTTTGTCACTCTCCTGTTACATCATCATCTTGCTGCGTGGCTCGGCGGGGCCTGGCACACCCGCAGCGTGGGGCCTGGTGGCCTGCACTCCTTCTATATTTTTCTTTATTTTACTGGGAGGTCCCAGGGATTGAACCCAGGTCCCTCCATATGGGAAACAGGCGCCCAACCATTTGAGCCACCTCCGAATCCCAAGAGTTATGTTTTTAATGGTTCAGTACACACACATACACATATATACATATATATTATATACATACATATATAATAAAATGTTAATAGCTGGAACTACATAGAAGGTTGTTGATTATGCTGATCTTTTCATTTTTTCTTATGTTTAAAAGTTTTCATGAACAATTTTTTAAATAAAAGAATGTAGTTAAGAACTAGATTTCTTGGCCATGTAGAGAAAAGGAACCAGTACTAGGATGGACCAAATCCCATCATTATATAGTGAATTAGTCTTGGGTTTGGGTGCAGGGTTCCTTACCTGATGTAATGTGGTATCTTTCACCTTAATGATGAGAAAGGAAAATGAAAGGGGTGAGAGACTGAAAATCTACATGGACAATGGCAAGACCTTATATAACAAGTGAACTCTGACTCACTGTATGCAGCAATCAGTCCAGGAAACTGGTCAGATCTGTAGCAATCAGCCTGGGAGGTCAAACTACCATCCCTATAACAACTGATCCGAAATAGACAGGACTTGATCCATAACTGACAGCTTCCCCAATTTGCATCCGCCCCGCTCACCAACTTAGGACCAACTGGAAAACATCAAATATGCTCCCCTAACCAATCACATAGGATGCTCCACTTCTAGTTAGCCCACTGTATTAGTCAGCCAAAGGGGTGCTGATGCAAAATACCAGAAATCTGTTGGCTTTTATAAAGGGTATTTATTTGGGGTAGAAGCTTACAGTTACCAGGCCATAAAGCATAAGTTACTTCCCTCATCAAAGTCTATGGCTACGTGTTGGAGCAAGATGGCTGCCGACATCTGCGAGGGTTCAGGCTTCCTGGGTTCCTCTTTTCCCGGGACTTGCCTCTCTCTGGGCTCAGGCTTGCTTTTCTCCACAAGACCAGCTGTAGACTATCAGGTGAACGGCTTGTCTCTTTTCCCGGGACCTTCTCTCCTTCCTCATGATCAAGTTCCTCTGTGTGCTTACTTTTCTGGGCTCCAGCATTAAAACTTGGCATCAGAACTGCAACATCAAAAAAAACTCCAACTCTGTCCTTTGCCATGCCTTTTATCTTTGAGTCCCCACCGACCAAGGGGCAGGGACTCAACGCCCTACTGACGTGGCCCACTCAAAGCCCTAATCATAACTTAATCATGCCCAGAGGAACAGACCCGTTTACAAACATAATCAAATATATTTTTTAGGAATTCATAAATAATGCCAAACTGCTGCACCCACCTCCAGCTCCAATTAGGGCATACCTGAATTCTTCCCTTTTTTCCACATTAATGTTCTCACAGTCCTCTGCCTGCCTTTGAGGCTCCCAAACATAAGTAATGGTGGCTGACTCCCTCGCTGTAGGAAGCTCTGAAGAAATAGCCTTTGCTTGCTCTCATTTAGGTTTTTGTTGTTGTTTTTGATTTCCATAGGGGACATTTTTGTTTCTTTCATTTTAGGAATTCAGTCTATATTTGGTGGATGCCTATGCTGTCCCGAGTTCATTACATATGCTAATTTATTTAAGTCTCATGAAAAAATGTCGTGAGGTAATTTTTGTTCTTATTCCCATTTTATAGGTGAGGAAAGTGAAGGCCTCCAACCAAATGAAATGATTTTCTTTGGATCGCAGAACTAGCACATGGCAGAGTGAAAATGTGATCTCAGCTCTGCAGATTCCAAGCCTTACGTCAATCTATGATCCTGCACTGTATTTCCTGTGTTATAAAGGCCAAATCCCTCAAGCAGAGCCACAAACATATGGGAGATGGTCCTCAGGTGGGTCTGGGGGGAAAACAGAGAGGTCCCTTTTGGGTCATCCCTAGTATCCTTTGGATATGATATTTTGCATACATAGACTATTGGGCAGAATCTTCTGAACCTGTGACTTTACTAACTGCAATGCATAAAAATGTTTGATCCCCTTGTCTCACCATTGGACCAGCATGCACTGCATAGGAACTGATATGGGTGCACCAAGGGAGTCCTACCAGTGATTGCCAAAAGAATAAGAAAATCCATCTGCAGTCAGGAGTCAGGTTCTCACGAAAGAGGGCTTTCAAAAATCAGAGCAGAAAGCAGACACCCAACCACATCAAGGAGGTAACAGACTTTTAGGCAGACATTAGTAGCAGCATTGGGAATGATGACTAATGAGCCAACCACAGGGCGAGATGCGCTGAGTTCCTCGACTTGAGCAACGAGGAAGAGTGAGGTTGGAAGGTGAACCGAAGCAGGCAGGGAGGTAGGAAGTGTCAGGATACAGGAACATCTGAGAATGCTTAATCAGGAGGAAATACGGACCTCCCACACAGTAGCGCTTTTATGAGCTCTGATTATACACGAGGGTACAGAAAAAAAATAACAAAAACCATCGGCCTGGTAACTAATATTCCTCCTTGATCCAGAAAACCTGCTGCTTTCTCAAATCTTTCCCCTTCATGCAACATGTTTAAAAAGCAAATGATGCTGAGTGTATCAGCGTGACAGGAAGGGAGTTAAGCTTGTTAAGCTCATGTCTAAACATTGACAATCCCTCGGAGGCCCCATGACTAATGGAAACACCCTGAACCACTAAGGGGCGTGGTAGCCCCAAAGTTCCTCTGGGAAAACTGCAAAAATGTAGATTATTAGGTCTTTAAGTTTCAGAATTGGTGCATGAAGTGGGAAAGAAGGATAGGGTTAGAGGGTGAGGGATGAGGAAAAGAGAGAGAGGCTCCAGCTCATCATTCATTCATTCATTCATTCATTCAGTAAAATGTAAAAAGAAGGCACTCTGGAGTCAGATACATCTGTGTTCAAATCCTAGCTCCACCACTTAGGAGCTCTATGAACTTGGTCAAGTTACTTAATCTCTCTTGGGCTCAGTTTCCTTATCTGTGAAAGGGGGTTCCTGCATCATAGAACTTTTTTTAAATTTTATTTTAAAGATTTATTTACTTTATCCATTTTAACCCTCCCTTCCCTATTTGCTGTTTTGTGTCCATTCGCTGGGCAATTCTCTGTGTCTGTTTCCTGCCATCTCTTCTCATCCTCCTCCTCCAAGTCTTCACCAGGATTCGATCCTGGAGACTTCCGATGTAGGAGACAGGTATTCTGCCTGCGCCACCTCGGCTCCTGGCTTCTGGAGCTTTCGGAGCATCTCGCTTGTCTCTCCCCTGCGTCTCTTTCTTGTTGCGTCATCATCTTGCTGCATGGCTCCCGGGGCCTGGCAGCTCACCAGCACACAAAGCCTGGCAGCCCATGCACCTTCTCTCTATATATTTTTTTTCATTTTACCGGGAGGTCCCGGGGATCGAACCCAGGTCCCTCCATATGGCAGATGGACGCCCAACCATTTGAGCCACATCCGCCCCCAATCATAGAACTTTTTGAAGAATAAAATGGATAGCACAGTAAGTAATATAATAATAACACCCCTGGGCCAGTATATAATGGGTGGTCAGGTGACATATGTTTTATCATTATTGAGTCTTTCAATAAGTATATGAGGAGCTGTGTGCTAGTTGCTAAGTGTACAAATATGGTGATTTTGAGGGCATCCATTTACCCCCACTTATGGAATGGATACTTGCCAAACTGTTGTACTAGGCCTATGCTTTTCTTCTCTTCAATTTCCTTTCTCCCCATGTATAGAAAACCCAATGGATAGAACAGTGGAGAAAGGGGCTCTGTGGCCAGCAAGGAGTTGAGAAAATGTAAACATTTTAGAATCTTCTCTGTATTTGGCACACAGTAGGCATTTGATCATTGAATAACTAATGTGCCTCCAGGGGGCCAAATTCTCAGAAGGAGACTAGGAAATTTTTATCCAGTTTTACTGGTGTTTTGATTAAAACGGAGTCACTCATTTAGAATTCTGGAGTCACGTACTGGTGGTCTGGCCCAGAGATGTGTTTTGTTTGGCCCACACAGTATTTTAAAAATTGGGAAATTTCACATAAAACCTGGATTTCTGGTTTCTGGAAAAAAAAAAAAAAAAATAGACAATCCAGCAACGCTAAGCCTGCGTTTCTGCTTGGTAACTGTCAAAGGAAGCCAAGGAGAGGCTGTACATTTCCATGGAATTTTCCCTCAGATGCTACCACCCCTCTTGTATTACAGCATCCCACATCTCTCTTGGGGCCTACCTTTTCCATATATTTTCCAAGTCATTATTTCATTTGATTGTCTCAGCCATTCCATGAGGCAACTACAATTATCCCCACAATATGCGGAAACTGCAACTCATGGCAAAGTCTTTCTAAAACCTACCCCTTACCGGACGGCCAGTGCCTCTTCTGCGGTGACTCTGCTTGGGCAGACTGATGGAAACTTTCACTTTCCATCCAGATATGCCTACTGTGTGTGAACACTGCCATTGCTTCCCTTCCTTTATGACTATGCCCCTTCCAGGCAACGAGGAAACGAATGCGTGACAATTATTGTGGCATCTGATCCAGGGCAATTGCCCTCTGGTTAGCCACCCAGAGATTGGAACATACCTGCAGATTCTTTGCCTACTTTTGGCTCAACAGAGAATGATCCTATAGACAAGGCTTTACTGATTTGGAGATCAGGAAATTCAAGACTGAAGACATGGAGGGGTCATAAGCATCACATAGTAGATGCTTTCAAGCTGACTTTGTTCTTTCTATTATTTTTAGTCAGTGGTAATTTGAATTTTTTTCCCCAAATGCACTCTTGCAAGGAGGCCTGATAGAACCTCAGCTTCCCCTGGCCATACATCTTCAGACCCCTGGGGACCCAGAGGGCACAGATTGATAAACACTGGTCTAATTGCATTGTCTCTTTCATAAATGAGGAAGAGGGACCTGGAGAAAGAAAGTGACTTGTTCAAGTTCACAGAGGGAACACATGGCGGAGCATGGCTACATTCTGGGTCAGATGCTCTCTGTCCTCTGCCTGTAGCAACAGCTCCCAGTGTAGCACTCCCAGCTCATCTCTGGTGTGGGGCTTTAGCTGGGCAGATGCAGCCTTCGTGTCACTTCACAGTATCCAAGCCGAGCCCCTGCTGGGCTGATTTATGGCACCTTGGGAATCATCCCTGTGCATTTCTCATTTCTGGTCTGTGAAACCTGAGTACTTCTGTGTCCCCGGAATAGCCAGCCTCCAAGACAGTCCCCAGTGGTCTCTGCCTCCTCTGCAGTCCCTGTAGCAGGGTCAGACATTGTAGCCAACATCACACCGGGTTTGTGTGACAAAAGGATATGGCAGAGTGGTAGGATGTCACTTCTGAGATTAGGTTAAAAAGGCACAGCAGGTCCCGTTCTGGTCACACTCTCTCATGGATCCCTCATTCTGGGCAAAGCCATGCTGTGAGCAGCCCCCCAAGAGGCTCACAAGGTAAGGATCTGAAGTCACTTGCCAATAGCCACACGAGGGGGGTTGGAAGCTAATCCTGCTTCTCGGGTCAAGTCTTCAGACACTGCAGTCCAGGCCAAGAGCATGACCACAACTTCATGAGAGCCCCAGAGCCAGAACCACCCAACTAAGCCACTCTCGGATTCCTGACCCACAGAAGATGTGAGATAGGATATGCTTGCTGCTTTAAGCTGCTGAGTTTTGGTATAATTTGTTACACAGCAGTACATAACTAATACACTCCCATAGCAGCATGGTTCAGACCACCTCATGGTTCAGACCACCTCATTTCACCTAGCACAGTACATGGATGTGGTACAATGGGCATCCTTAGGAAAATGTCAAAATTCAGGCAAAAGACATAAGTGTTTGGCTTCTTATCGCTCGAATATCCTGATTCTGAGGACATGAATCAAAAGCCAGAATTAAATTGTATTATTTATAAACATCAGATTTAACCAAACCTTTATACACACACACACACAGTCTAAAAATTGGATATATATATAATATTTTTCTTCCTTTTTAAAAAAAATAAGAACCACATATGGAACCAAAGATGGGTTTTTAATTTTTTAAATTGACATAAAATTCATATAACATAAAATAAACCAGTATAAAGCTCACAATTCAGTGGTTTTAATATACTCTCTATGTTGGGCAACCATCACCACAATCTACTTATAGAATATTTTCATTACTCCCAACAGAAGCATCATATCTACTAGCAGTCACTCCCCATTCTTACCTACCCCTAGCCCAGCAATCACTCATCCACTTTCTGTATCTATGGATTTTCCTATTATGGACATTTCATAGAAATGGAACCATATAATATATGGCCTTTTATGACTGGCCTCTTTTACTTAACCTAGTGCTTTCAAGGCTTACCTGCATCATAGCATGTATCAGTACTTCGTTCCTTTTAATTGCTGAATAATATTCCATTGTATGGATATGTCAAATTTTGTTTATCCATTCATCAGTTCATAGACATGTGGGTTTTTTCCATTTTTTAGGTATTAGGAATAATGCTGCTTCAAATGTTCATACACAAGTTTTTGTGTGAACATAGGTTTTCATTTTTCTTGGGTATATACCTAGCAGTGGCAATTGCTGTCATATGGTAACTCTATGTTTAACTTTTTGAGTAACAAACTTTTCCACAATAGTTACAACATTTTTACAATCAATATGGGTATTTTTAACTGAGTAAATAGTCTAACAACTGGATAAAAGTGGAACATCAAAATATGCATAAAATAGAGACCTAGCAAAACTTACTTCATTATATTCAAGTCTCTTTTTTATTTTTCATCATTCAACATGTGGTTTGACATTACATGGATTCAGGGCTGGTGGTTGTAGTTGAGCTTGCTAGCCGTATCCTAGCATCCTTTCTTCCCTACTTCTTAGTAATTGAACCTTTGACTTAAGTTGGGCACTTCACTGCCTGAAACAAAGGTGATATTTCTCAGTCTCCTATGGAGCTAGTATGGCCATTGACTAAGTTCTGGTAAATGAGATGTAAGCAGAAGTTTGGTATGTGACTTCTAAGAGATGCTCTCAAAGGGAAGAGATATGCCCGTCCCATCTTGCTGACTGAAATGTAAATGTAATGGCTGAGCTTAAGTTGCCATTTTGTAAAATTGCGTGGAAACTGTGTGATAACGATGGCAGAGCAAGAAAATGAAGATGCCTGGATGCTTAACATGGCAGAACACTAAGGTGGTCATGGATCGACTACTTGCAGACTTTTATTTATGAACATGAAAAATAAATTTTTATCTTGTTTAAGCTATTGTTATTTGGCGAGTCCTATTATATCCAGCTGAACTTAATCCTGAATAATCAAAAGCTTAAGGGGTAGTGGTTAACAGTTCAGACTTTGGAAACAAACACAGCTGAATTCAAATCCTTGAAAGTTTTCTTTTCCTCACTTATTCTCATCCAATCACAATCAAGTCATATAATTTTCCCTCTTTACTCTCTCAAATTTTTCTACTTCTTTCCATCTCTACCACACCTGCCTCCGCCCCCAAACCACCATTGTCTTTCTCCTAGACTTCTAAAGTAGTCCACTATCTGGTCACTCCATCTCCACTCTTGCCCCACTTCAGTCTTCTCCAAACAGCACTCAGAATGATCATCTTGAACTATGATCTGGATCTGGCACTTTGCTTAAAACTCCCATCAGTGGTTTTCCATTGATCTTAGGATAAAAGACCATGCAAGGTTTGGCACCTTTCGGGCTCATCTAGCTCCATGTTCCCTTCCTTTTGCCCACTTTGGCCTCACTGACCTTCTTTCAATTTCTTGAATATGACATGCTCCTTTCCACCACAAGCTTTGCACATATTGTTCCTGTATTCCATACTGTGGTGATTTGAAGCTGTATGTACCTCAGAAAAACATGTTCTCAAATTTAACACATTCCTGTAGGTGTGATCCCATTGTAAGTAGGATCTTTTGATGAGATTACTTCAGGTAAGATGTGGCCCAGCCCAATCAGGATGAGTCTTAATCCAATTACTGGAGAACTTTGAAAGTGTAATGAAATTCAGGCACACAGAGAGAGAAGGCCATAGGAAGCAAGAAGCTGAACATCAGTGGTTCCCGGAATAGAAGGGAGACACCAGGAGATACCACCATGTGCTTGGCTATGTGGCTAGCTAAGGACCCAGAATTGCTGGAAGCCAGCCCTAGAAAGCCTCAGTCTTCAGGAAGAAGGCACCACCTTGATGATGCCTCAAAGTGGACTTTTTCCCAGCCTCAAGCTGTGACTGAATAAATTCCCATTGTTTAAGCCAAACCATTGCATTGATATTTGCTTGAGCAGCCTAGGAAACTGAAACACATACACTCTTCATCTAGTTTATTCCTGGTTACACCTCGGATCTCCTAAGAGAAGCCTTATCTGACAATTCTGATTTGTGTCTGTCTCTCCACTATACTCCATGAGGAAGGCT
Source organism: Tolypeutes matacus (assembly GCA_026826555.1). Taxonomy (NCBI): domain Eukaryota; kingdom Metazoa; phylum Chordata; class Mammalia; order Cingulata; family Chlamyphoridae; genus Tolypeutes; species Tolypeutes matacus. Next base: position 15,536,326 of record JAKSZT010001178.1, read on the forward strand.
CTGTGCTAGATTCTGCTCACTGTTGTATCCAGTCCAGAGTCTGGCATATGACAGGTGCTCAAAGAATGTTTGCTAAGTGAATCAATTAATAATCCTCACATCTAGTTGTATGAACTTGGAGAAGGCATTTAATCTCTCTAAGCCAGTTTTGTCATCTGAAAATGGTAGTAATAACAGTGTCAACCTCACAGTATTCTTTTGAATATTACATGAGGAAATGCTGGTTAAATGTGCTTAATAAATGCTAGCCATCATCGTCACCCTCACCATCATTAAGGATCCTCATTGACCAGGTGTGAGCAAGGTGGTTGAGCAAGGAATAAATGCATACTTTGAAGAGGCAAGAAGACTTTCTTATCCTATTTCTCAGGAAAATCCATGGGCTTCCTTCTATTGTCCATATGCACATGCCATTGGCAGGCAGAGAAGGGGATGGACCAACACACTCGTAACTAATTTGGGATCGATATTAGATACAAAAGCACATAACAACAGGCTAGGTCAGAATAAGGCGTTGCTATTTCTTGGGTTTATAAATACCTTTTTAAACATTTCTGAAAATGCATGAATAACCCAGTGAGATGGTGGGAAGAGCATAGGCTCAGCTATGTACTGGCTGGGTGGGACTCTGCCACCCATTGGATTACTGTCTTGCCTGGATTTTTTTCTGTCTGCCACCTCCCTTCATCCCAGCTGAAATAACTCTTTTCCATATATTTAAAGGGTTCAGGAGAGAGGCGGCAAGATGGCGTTGGTGTAGGAGGGCGCACACTGCAAGGTCCCAGAGCAAGGCGGATTGGGGACCGGGTCCTGCCCGGGGGTCTGTGCTGTGCACGCGTGGAGTGAGAGGCTTGGGACATCTATTTGCGCGGATCGGCAGCGTGGACCGAACGGTGGAGATTCGTGAGTTTTGAGGCTGCCGGTGGAGGTTGGCACAGGCGGCTGAGCCCCGCGGTTACGGAAATAAAAAATAAAACGGCCATTTGGAGCCGCGGGCGGGGGCGAAAAAGTTTTATTTTCTGGGGAGCTGGCTGCCTGGCGCCCCTTGGACCTTGTGTGAACAGAGCAAACAAGCTAGTCAGCACCCGGTGAACCGGAGGGGGGATTTTGGTCGGGGAACGCAGCTGATTTCCCTAGCCACCCAGGAATAAGACCCGGGCCGCTGCGGAGCCAGGAGGAAGGGACACTTCCCAAAGAAGGGAGGGTTCGGTTGGAAGGCAGGGAAGGGTATTTTATATTTTTAGACATCGATCTGGCTGCCTGCACCGCCCCATAGCTTTGGGGAGCAGATAAGCCGAACTGAAGCAGCACCAGGCTGAGAGCAGAGGCGAATCTGCACTCAAACTGATTTACTGAGCAGCCTGGTGAAGCTCGAGCTGGGCGCCAGAAGGGGCGGAATCCGCCGTCTTTAGCACTCTTCACTGACTAACATCAGAGTTTCAGCTAACCTGGGTAGTCCGGAAAGTGGAACGTGCTTGATTAATTTCCACGGGCCCAGCTAGGGTCCCTTCCGTAAGGGGGTTGGTCTAGAAGAGGAATTATTTTGGGTCCTGCATTTGGCTAAAAAAAAAAAAAAAA
>JAKSZT010001178.1:15542903-15624581 GCA_026826555.1 Tolypeutes matacus
TTTACAAAGGGAATGAAAATTCACACAAGAGAGAAAGCCATGGAGGGAGCAGCCAGAAGCTGAACATCAACAGAACCTGGGGAGCAGGGAGAGACCAGGAGATGCCGCCATGTGCCTTGCCATGTGATGAGCTAAGGACAAAGGCCCCCAGCAGCCAGTCCTGGAACACCACAGTCTTCAGAGAGAAAGCATTGCCTTGATGATGTTTTGATTTGGACTTCTAGCTTAGCCTCAAAACCATGAGCCATTAAATTCCCATTGCTTACATCTCTTTATCTGGTATTTGCTTGAGAGGCCAGAAAATTAAGACACATGCACACACTCACAGACACACATATGAATTTGACATACCCAAGTTTCCTTGGAGACAGGTAACAAGTCCATTAAAAAAGAAAGAAATGAGGTCAGAAGGTGGTGTGGATTGTGCAATGCTCCTCCTCCCTGGGGCATCTTTCCCGACCCACTCCCACCAAATCTTTGTAGATGTTTACTGCCCCTCCCCAAAAGAAAACTTAAAACATGAAGCCAACCAACCAAAACCTCAGGGTTGCCTCACATGCCCCAACCCACAGGGTGGTTGAGGCCACTTTTGAGGGAGTCTACATCTAACTCCTTGATTTGGGGTTAGCCCTAAAATGGAACTTGTGCTTGGATGGAGGGAATGGAATACCCTGGAAATACTTTGAAAAACCTGAGGATGTGGGGGCTGCATCCATGTAAAGTATTTACAAGACAGGATTTCACATGGACACAACTATTTCCAAGTTACAACAAAATCAATCGTGCAATTGTCAGTCATGGTACAAAAGTAAAGAAAACGGGAGGAGGCCGAACAAAGATCGTATTCAGCTTCCTGATCACACATGTTGAAATCTCCATTCTTTCATAACATTTAAAATGTTTTCAGCCCATTAGGGGGCCAGAGAGCATTCCCACTGGAGGCTTAGACAAACAGCCAAGATCCTTAGGTGAGAGTCTTCATCGGATTTGCCTCCTGCCAGATGCCTTCCAACCACCTGGATGTCACCCCTCCCACATCCTGGCCTGCAGCTGGAGTGACTACTCTGGCGGCCAATTTCACTTTGCCTCTTAGGAGCCTCGCCCTTGGCGGCTTTCCCAAGAAACATAAAATTTGACAATGGAGTTTACATTGAAAGTCATTAGAAGTGGAAAATCAAGTTAGGACATAGAGTCAACACTTGTTAAGTACTCGAATGAATGAATGAATGAATGAATGAATTTATCCCATGAGCTACGACTTCACTATTAAGAAAATTAAAAAGCAATTGTATTACAGGGATTTGGGGAGTTTGTTCCTTAGAATGTTTGCTTCAGAATCAGCGTGTGGTTCTGTCGCCAGTACAAATTTCTGGGCCCCATTCCAGACCCATTCAATTAGAATTTGGTGGTGGGGGTGGGGTTGACTAGGGACTGTGCATTGCTAACAAGCTCCTCAGTAGGTTTCTTGGGCTTACGAAAATTTGGGAAGTTGTGTGCTACTGTCATCATAGCCTCAAGAATCTTGAACGAAAGATTCTGTCAGCCAAGGAGCTCTGCATGATTAATATCAAGTGGCTTCTTTTCTTGACTAGCAGTCTGGGGAAATGTTAACAGGTTTGTGGGCTGAGTTAAAGCAAAGAAAAGCCTAGAAGGACTCATAAAAGCAACTGCATGAAATATGCTACTTTGCCTTTCCACAGTGAAAGAGAGCTTGGTTGACTGCTATTACCCAGAGGAAAGCAGGCGATGTTTTAACAACCCATTAAAAGGGTGCCTGGTTAGTGATGATTTCACAGAGAACTCCAAGTTTGACTTCATGCAGCTGGCAAGAAGAGAGAGAGAAAAATAAGTGCAAGTGGCTCCGGGGAACTTTGAATTCACAAAAAGACAGGAGGGTTTTCCCTGAACAATCACCCTGCTGCTGATAATACCAATTGCCAACTACAAGCCTCTTGCCTAGACTCAGCAGAATATTGTATTCAGTTGGGAAGTCTGTATGGAATATTTAACACCTGCTAATGCAGTCTGCAGGGTCACACAATGAAATTGCATTAAGCCGAGCTTGCTTCCAATAATTTACCTTCCCAAATAAAAGCTCTTAGATGCTCCATAAAGGGAAAACGTAGAGGGAGTTTGCAGCAACATGACTTCAGGGAATTTCCCTGCTGTGGTTTCCTAGCTTTGTTCAGGAGCTGTGGGAGCACAAACTACAAGTTTACTTGCCAGACAGAAAAGAGCATTGATTCCTTAACTTGTAGAGAGAAGAATTATAGACTTTCATAAAAGCATAAAATTCCTATTTAAACCTCTCTCACCTGATCTTTTCTCTGTCAACGAATTTTCCATCATGCCTCCCGTCCTCACACAGTTCGCAGCCCTATTTTTTCTTCCGTGGATCATGGCAGTTCTCACTTTAGTCAAAATTGTGAAATAATTAAAAAATAAGTGAAGTTTGTATGCAGAGGTTCTGTCTCCTCTTTTGACCCCCCAGGGACTGGAGCCTTCAGGCTCTCCTTCCGTGCCTCTGCCTCTGTCCACCAAACACGAGCTAGTTCTGGGTACGAGGTCTACCTTGGGCCTGTCCTGAGTGGCTCACAGGCCTGTCTCATGCTGCTGTCCACCAGGTTCTTGGAGGACAAGGATCTAAGTGTCAGTGACTGAGGCGGCTTTCATCACCCCCTTTACATGGATAACTTCCAAATCATCCACAGCCTTGGCCTTCTATCCACACGTCAGATATTCAACTACTCACAGGTAAACAGTTGAGCTTCAAAATGGGACCAGGTTACATCAAATCCTCTTAAGTCCACTAGCGACAATGTGAAATAGGGGAACTTGCTCTGCTTTGGGTTCCCCCTTCTATATTTGTGATGGTTAGGGTAATGTGTCAACTCAGCCATGTAATGGTGCCCAGTTGTCTGGTCAAGCGAGCACTGGGCTAATTGTAATATATGGACATTTCAAGGACTTTAATCATCAGTGAGTTGATTGCGTAGGTGGCTGGTTACATCTACAATCAACCGAGGAGATTGCCATCAGCAATGAGTGACATCTCATCCAATCAGTTGAGGCCTTAAAAGGGAAAGTGATTGCAGCATTCAGAGAGAGAATTCTCAGCTCTAAGTCAGACATCCAGCATCTCCTGGGAACTCATCAAGGACCTTCATTGGAGCCCCTGGTTTGGAGCCTGCCCTGCGGAATTTGGACTTGTAATCCCCACGGTTGCATGAGAGAATTTTATAAAATCTGCTATTTCTAGTTATCTCCTGTTGGTTCTGTTTCCCTAGAGAATCCTGACTAATACAATATTCTTCTCCCAATACTGCCTTCCTCCTAGCCCTTATGAAGTCCCTTCTATACCCCTATCAAATTTACAGTGACCATTTGTCTCACTTTGCCCAGAATAGTCCTAATATATCCCTGTTCTGGTGTCCCAAGTAGCACCCACTTTCATCCTTACAAATGACCCAATATAAATGATAAATTAGTTGGTCACTCTACTTACAGGAAAGGATATAAGAACATTTTACCTTAGTGTGAATCTGAAACATTCTTAGTTCTCCCATGGGCATTTGTGCTCTAATCCTTATCTGTATTTATGAATCCTTATCTGTATTTTTTCAAATCCTGCTTGAAAAAATTTAGGCATCGGTAGGTAGGGTGAGCAGATGTTTTGAAGTACAAAGGGACAGGTTGTTCATTGTGGCCTGGAGACTAGTAAAAATTAGAAAAGGTTAATTCACAGCACTTATCATACCATACTATAATTATCTGTCTACTTGTCTTATGTCCCCTCTTTAAATGGCTCTTGAGGGCAGGGGCCATCCTTTATTTCCCTTTCTATCTGTTATAGCTATATGTCTAGCACATAATGGGCACTTATTAAATATTTGTTGAGTGAATGAATTAAGCAATGATGATAGGAATGGAGTGTGTGCATGTGTATGTGTGGAATGGGTCCATCAGAAAATGCCTAATGTATACAATAGTCCAGCCACTTTGAACTTAATCAAAGGCTCAATGGAGGGTTGCCATGAAGCAGTAGTTCTTGGAGTGTGAAAAGGATAGAGAGTCCTTCTTATATCTATAAGCCCTTAAAGACAATATGCTAATAGCTCTTAATCTTGCACATAGAATACATGCAATGATCATTTGTAGTAAATAATGCTTTTACCCTAAAAAGCATTACCATGTAAAAATCATGGTTTTACTCTAACGGAAAAACAATTTCTCATTTTTTTATGAATGAAATTCCAAATGACTAGTTATCGCTGAATAGTGAATATCTATTCTTCAGAAAGCCAGAAAGAGTGTCTTCACACCTCCTCCTGGACATATTCCTTCTCCCCAGAGCCACTGTGTGGTTTGAATAGGATTTGCCTTTTTTTTAATTGCTCTATCCTGCTGGTCACAGTTCAGAGGTGAGTACCTAACCTGAGCCAGGCTAATCGTATTATCCATCCTGGTCACAGTAGATTGTCCTGGGATCGATTAATCAGTTGTAAGATGGGCCAATTAGAGCCCTTTCCTGGAATTACTTGGAGAGGTTCAGATCTCCAGTGGTAGAGATGTGAGGTTGTGGGATGGTCTCACCACCCCCAGGGCTGGAGGAGTCATGCTCAGCAAGAGACACTGACAACGCGCATGGAGCAGAATCAAAGATGGCCTGATGGGGTTGGTGGCTGTCTTAGTCAGCCAAAGGGGAGCTAATGTGAAATACCAGAAATGAGTTGGTCTTTATAAAGGGTATTTATTTGGGGTAGAAGTCCACAGTTACCAGGCCATAAAGCATAAGTTTCTTCCCTCACCAAAGTCCATTGCCACGTGTTGGAGTAAGACAGAATTCAGGCTTCTTGGGTTCCTCTCTTCCCGGGGCTGCGTTTCTCTCCAGGCTTAGCTCCTGTTTCCTCCACAAGGACAGCTGTAGACTGTCAGGCAAACGACTTGCTTCTCTTCTCCTGGGGCCTTCTCTCCAATATCAAAACTCTAACTTCAAAGAACTGCAACTCAAAACCGCTTCCTCTGTCCTTTGCCTTGCCTTTTATATTTGATTCCCCACCCACCAAGGGGTGGGGCTCAATGCCCTACTGATGGGGCCTAGTCAACGCCCTATTCATAACTTAATCATGCCCAGATTAACAGATCAGTTTACAATCATGATCCAATTATATTTTTGAAATTCATAATTACATCAAATTGCCCAATGGCTACAGTGGCTTTCCAGGTCTCTGGCCCCTCCTGCAGGTAGATGAGCCCTCTCCTTGGCCAAGATGGTTTAAATAGGATTCTGTCATCTGCAACCTGTAGAGTCCTAATTCACTCAGCTAGATGCCCCAGTCTCAGAAATTTCAGGTAGGGTTACTGTTATTATTAGATGTAAAAAGATGATTTCTCAGGTAAGTATGGGTTATCCTTGTCCTCATGCAATCATTAACACCCAGCTGCTAAAACAAGTAGCTATCTATGTAACTCAATTCCTTTTGAAACCAAACACTAGTGACTTGTCTTCAAAATTCAGGTTTGTTTGTTTTGAAAAACTATAGGTTTGCTCATGTCACTGCAATATTTTATTTTATTATTATTTTTCACTTTTTACTTTGAAATAATTTTAAACTTACAGGAGAGTTGCAGTATTAATACAAACCCCATCAGAGAACTTCCCCCAGTTCCCAGATCTATCATTTTTAACGTTTTGCCACCTTTGCCATTTCTTCTCTCCTTTCCTTTCTATTGCATCTATTTATCATTGTTCATTGTTCTATCATTGTTCTGACATACATCTATCTGCCTATTATATCTATCTATCTATCTACCTATCTATCATCTTCTGAACATTTGAGAGCAGATTACACACATCATACTCCTTGAACACATAATATTTCCATGTATACTTCCTACAAGTAGGGATATTCAGTTAAGTAATCACCTTAAGTGCAATTATCAAGTTCAAGAAATTTAACATTGATACAAAGCTTATAATTCTATATTCCAATTTTTTTCTTATGACCCAATAATTTCCTTTTGGGACTTTTCTCCTCCATCCTTACATACATACCAGCCAGTATCAAGTATTGCATTTATTGTCATTATCCCTTTGTTTCTCCCTCTTTCTTTTTTTCTTAATTGTGGAAACATACATACAACATAAATCTTCCCATGCAAACTCCTCCCAAGCATATCCTTCAGGGGTATAAAACACATTCACAATGTTGCAGCACCCTAACTACCATCTATTAATAGAAACTTCTCTATACCCCAAACAAAAACTCTACATTCATTTTGCACTAACTCCCCATTGTCCTTGTCCCCCACCCCTGGTAATATGTACTTTACTTTCTGTCTCTATGAGTTGGCATAACCTCTTATAGTTTCTTTGTGGTTACTGTGGGGTTTAAATTTAACATCCTAAATCTATAACAATCTTGTTCACTTAGATTCCAACCTAACAACTTCAAAAGCATACATAAGTTATATTCTTATACCCCACCATGCTCCCACATTTTTATAGTTCTTGTCACAAATTACGTATTTATACATTACGAGTCCCAAACTATTGATTTATCATTACATTTTATGCCTTTGCCTTAAAATGTAGGATGATCATGAACGAAGTAAAAAGTGGAGTTACAAATAAAAAATACAATAGTACTAGCATTTATATTTACCCATGTTATTATCTTTACTGGAGATCTTTATTTCTTCATGTGGCTTCAGTCAATTGTCTATTGTTCTTTCCTTTCACACCACAGAACTCTCTTTAGCATTCCTTGTACAGCCGGTCTATGGTGACAAAAACACCTCAACTTTTGTTTATCTGGGAATGTCTTAATCCTTCCTTCATTTTTTTTTAAGATCTTATTTATTTACTTTAAATTTTAAAATTTATTCTCCCCTCCCCTAGATGGTTTTCTCATCTGTCTGCTTATTGTCTGCTTGTCTTCTCCAAGAGGCACTGGGAACTGAACCTGTGACCTCCCACACAGGAGACAAGTGCCCAATGGCCTGAGCTACACCTGCTCCCCATGGGCTGCAGCATCTGCTGGCTTATGGCATCTCCTTGTTTAGGCACCTGCTTGTCGAGGTGGGTGCAGCATCTAACTTGTTGTGGCAGGTGTGGTGTCTGCTTGTCTTCTTTAGGAGGCACTGGGACCTGAACCCCAGACCTTCCATGTGGTAGGCGGCACCCAACTTGGTTGAGCCACATCCGTTTCCCAGCCTCCCTCATTTTTGAAAGACAGTTTTACCAGATATAGAATTCTTGGTTGGCAGATTTTTGCTTTCAGCACTTTAAATATGCCTTCCCACTGCCTTCTCACCTCCATGGTTTTTAATCAGAAATCAACATTTAATTTTATAGAGACTTTCTTGTATGTGACAGCTTGCTTTACTCTTGTGGCTTTCAGAATTCTCCCTTCGTCTTTGGCATTTGAGAATTTGTTTATAACATGGTGCAGATTGGATCTATTCGAATTTCTCCTATCTGGAGTTTATTGAGCATCTTGGATGTGCATATTCATTGTTTGTTAAATTTGGGAACTTTTCAGCCATTATTTCTTTGCATATTCTCTCTTTCTTCTCCTTTGGAGTTTCCCACAATGCATATATTAATACACTTGATGGTGTCTGTGGCAGTTTGATGTAATTATGAATTCCAAAAATGTAATTGAATCATGCTTGTAAACTGATCCGTTAATCTGGGCATGATTAGATTAGGATTAGGGTGTTGAGCCCCACCCCTTGGTGGGTGGGGAATCGAATATAAAAGGCAAGGCAAAGGACAGTTGAAGCAGTCTTTTGAGAAGCAGTTTTGATGTTGGAAATAAGGCCCCAGGAGAAGAGAAGCAAGCCGTTTGCCTGACCGTCTACAGCTGACCTTGTGGAGGAAACAGGAGCTAAGCCCAGAGAGAAACGCAGCCCCGGGAATAGAGGAACCCCAGAAGCCTGAACCCTGGCAAACACCAGTAGCTGTCTTGCTCTAACACGTGGCAATGGACTGTGGTGAGAGAAGAAACTTAAAAGCTTTATGGCCTGGTATCTGTAGACTTCTACCTCAAATAAATACCCTTTATAAAGACCAACCCATTTTTGGTATTTCACATTAGCACCCCTTTGGCTGACTAATACAGTGTCCCACAGGTTTCTAGGCTTTGTTTGCTTTTTTTCATTCTTTCCTATTTCTGTCCCTGAGAGTGGATGATTTTGATTGCCTTATTTTCAAGTTCACTGATTCTTTCTTCTGCCAGCTCCAATCTTCTGTAGAACCTCTCCAGGTAATTTTTAATTTCTGTTACTGTGGTCTTCAGCTCTATTTGGTTCCTTTTCATAATGTCCATCTCTCCATTGATTTTCTCTTTGTGTTCATCTATCATATTCCTGATTCCTTAGGTTCTTTGTCCATGTTTTCCTACAGCTCTTTGGGCATATTTAGGATCATTTATTAAAAGTCTTTGTCTGAAATATCCTAGGTCTGATCCTCCTCACTGAAGGTTTCTAATGCTTTAAAGTTACCCTTTGCCTGGGCAATTTATTCCTGTTTCTTTATATGTTTTGTAATCTTTTTTTGAAACCTGGACATTTTGATATTTTAATGTGTTGTCACTGGAAATTAGACTGAGGCATATTTTCCTTAAGCTTGTATCCAGCTAGTGTTATGACAGAGCTTTCCTTGAATGCCAGGAGCTAACAATAACAACAAAAAAAAAAGTAAAAAAAAAGAAAACACCTTCCCCGATGTTTATAGACTGACCTGTGTGAGTGCTCTCCTTTAGTGCTTATCCATACAGCTGAGTTCAGAGAATAGTTCCATGCCAAAGTTTAAGGGCTTCCTGGTCTTTGTGTGCATGCAAATTGTTTTGGGCATAGGTATTTGGCCCTAGGAATTTCCCTGTTTACATGGATATGAATATCCTCTTCTCCCTAGAAACAGTTTCTTCAAGGTCCTAGGCACTGCACTATATGTCCTACAGCCAGCAGTCCACTGCCCCAGTCAGCCACTTGGCTGCTCTCCCATTGAATTCTATAGGAGAGCTCTGTGAGTCACCTTCTACTTGTAGGCAAAGTTCTGGGACAGTAAGTCTCTGAGGCTACCACCAGACAAATTGGGCCAGACATGCATGCTCCCAATAAATACACAAGGGTACCATGTTCCCTCTGGAACTAGAACCAGGGATTCACTTTGAGAGCATGGCTGGCTCTGTGCTGAGCTGGTAGGTGAGGAGTGAGGGGCTAGCCAGAGTCCCAGGAGATCCTACTGCTTTAGGTTGCCTTTTTCTTGATTTGGTACTTGCCTATTATTGCAATCACTTAACTGTTTTTTGGAGCTTTGAGAAAGATGTGTTTTTTTTGCCAGTTTTTGTTGGCTATTCAAAGGTTCTGTGGTGGAACAGAGCCCTGCAATGCTTCTCACTCTGGCACCTTGATTGGGATGGGGATGCAATATTTTATTTTCATGGGTTCAGAAATTCACATTGAAACTTTCAAGTGACTCTTGCCTGCATTAATATAGTTTCTGGACTATGTCAGTCAAATCTGGATTTCTATTTTTACATAGCATTTTTCCTCTAGGAATGCCTGCATCTGGTTGCCTCAGCTTAGCTACTTTAAAAGATGCCTTCTCTTTTCTTTAAATTAAAATAAATATAGAAACTGCTTTGAACTGATCCCTCCCCCACACTCTCTCATGAATTCCTTAGATCTGGGCCACACAATTCTGTTTCATTTCAACAAAAAAGGCAGGATGAGACCAGAAGTAGTAAAATAAATAATACCTATGTAATGGAAATGGGGATTTTGTTTACATGCAAGCTTAACATGCACTATCAATTATTAAGACTACCAAAAAAGCTAACTCAATCTTAGGTTGAATAATGAAAGTTTCCTATAATAAGGAAGGTGATTGATAGACCATCAACTTATCATTTATCAGCCTGATGGAGATTAAGACATGCAATTCAAGATGCCACTTCTAAAGAGTGATATTCATGAATTGATGAAGGTCTAATGTCTAGGAAGTTGCAGATGTGAAGTCTGTGACATTTTGAAGAATGGGCGAGAATATTGAGGATGGGCCAGAAAATAAACTAAACTATAGGAACATGAATACTAAGGTGTTTTCAGACAGCGAAGAGTGACTACTTATCGGTCTCTTGGAGGGGATTCAGGCAGAATGTAGAGAGTTAGACCTCCAGAATCCTTTCTACTTATGCTTCAGCTGTGAAATGAGATAACACAGCACAGTGGAAATTTTGCCAAATATTTAGGTAGTCGTGGGCAGGTGTGTGTGTGTGTGTGTGTTAAAAGATACGTAACATAAAAATCATTTTAACCCCTGGGTAAATTTTTAACCTTGGAGAGTTTCTATTTCTTCATCTAGTAAAATAGGAATAATAGTATTAAATTTCAACGTGGTTGTGAAAATTAAATAGGAAAAGGTGAACACCACCCAAATATCTTAAGTTTCCATCCTTCTGGGGCCCTTCCTCCTTTCATTTTGTCAAAGCACAGTTTTCAAAAGTTAAAAATATGCTTCTCATATAGATATAGAAAGTGCTTGTCAAAGACTTATTTAACCCACTGTGGTGGTTCGGAACTGTATGTCCCCAGAAAAACATTAAATTTAATCCATTCCTGTGGGTGTGAACCCATTGTAAGTAGGCTCTTTTGATGACGTTATAGTTAAGCTATGGCCTACCTCAGTCAGGATGGGTCTTAATTCTATTACTGGAATTCTTTGTAAGAGAATGAAATTCAGACAAAGAGAGAGCCACAGGAGGCATGAAGTGAAGGGAGAGACCAGGAGATGCTGCCATGTGCCTGCCTTGCCATGTGACAGAGGAGCCAAGAATTGCCTGCAGCCAGCCACAGAATGCTGGTCTTTGGGAAGAAAGCATCGCCTGGATGACTTTTTCCCAGCCTCAAACTGTGAGCAAATCAATCCCCATTGTCCAACCCACCCCATTTCATGGAATTTGCTTGGGGCAGTCTAGGTGTGGCAGATGAATTCCAAAAATATAATTGAATCATGCTTGTAAACTGATCTGTTAATCTGGGCATGATTAAGTTAGGATTAGGGCGTTGAGCCCCACCCCTTGGTGGGTGGGGAATCGAATATAAAAAGCAAGGCAAAGGACAGTTGCAGCAGTCTTTTGAGAAGCAGTTTTGATGTTGGAAATAAGGCCCCAGGAGAAGAGAAGCAAGCCATTTGCCTGATTATCTATAGCTGACCTTCTGGAGGAACCAGGAGCTAAGCCCAGAGAGAAACGTAGCCCCGGGAAGGGAGGAACCCCAGAAGCCTGAACCCTGGCAAACACCAGCAGCTGTCTTGCTCTAACACATGGCAACGGACTGTGGTGAGAGAAGGAACTTAACGCTTTATGGCCTGCTATCTGTGGACTTCTACCCCAAATAAATACCCTTTATAAAGACCAACCCATTTTTGGTATTTCACATTAGCACCCCTTTGGCTGACTAATACACTAGGAAAGTAAAATACCCATTATGAGGGAAGCAGCAGAATAGTAAAGCTGGTTCAAAAAAGAATAGCAGGGACAGAAATAGTTATCACTGAAATAAATAATGCTAGAATAAGATTGCTAAATTAGTGACAAAACTGGTTAATGACCCATAGGGCCATAAAAAGGAAACCTTTGGGGGTTATGTTTTCTATGCATGGAAATAATTTGTATTTCTATGGGACAAATGTCATCTGCATTGAGGTCAGATAAGAATCATGTTCAACAAGTTAATGTCCACCCTCATAGAGTTGTAAAACATCCTAGTTAAGAGCAAATAGTCAAACAAGGGTATATACATGGCCCTAGAGAATGAGATAATTCTTTGGTGGACCTAACCAGAGGATGTTCCAGGATGACACTCGGGGGACATGCAGTCATCCTGCTGTCTATTTCCAAGTTTTTCCTTAGTACATAATAGCCAATCAAACTGTCTCAGCCTCCCATCACATGAAAGTCCAGTTCCAGTCTCAATTTTCAGAGAATTCTGGGGACCGAGATTCTTCTGGTTACCTCTCCCCATTTCCTGCCCTTGCCTTGACCACCACCCCCCCTCTTGCCTTGACCCCCCCCCCCCCTTGCCTGTCCTTTTGCCTCCTGTGGCTACTGAACTCACTCAGCATCATTTTTCACAGGAACTATAAAACTTCAGCAACAGCCGGCTGCTTATGTCACTAACTTTAACTGAAGCTTTGGGGATAATGAAGGATAATAGCAGCAAAGCAGGAAAGTGAATACTGGCTATCTTTGTTTTTTGGCGTTCAGGAACAGGGTCTGTGAAAACGGTGCCACAGATGAGAAAGAAAGAATAAGACAAAGAGAAGAAAAACTGGGATCAGGGGACTCTCCGTCCAATATGGAGAGAAGAGCCCAGCCACCTTATAAAGTGTGGCTTTTATTCTGGCTTTAGAACAAAGAAAATACGTGTGAGCATGTGCAAAGGCAATAGATACTTGACAGTTACATTTTACCGAAATCAACAAGTCTTAAAGGTTAATGGCTCAGTTCCTCTTTTCCTTCCTGAAATTCACAGACATTGTAAATCTTACAAGCTCAGGATGTTTCCCCACCCAGCTCCTATTAGCATGAGACTGGAGGGCTTGTTTCCTACATTCCAAGGTGACCTTCTTTTCTGTCAGTAGTCATGGCCTTTAATTGAAACTCCATCATTTCCCCCTTTTTTATTTGTTAAAGCTCATAGGAACTATTATATAAGCTGAGACAAGGTGACCTCCTGTCACACTTGTCTTCTTCCATAGGCTCTTGTGACTGTGCCTGTCTTAGGTTGTCCTCCTCTGAGAATCTTACCCGTCATTGACTACCAGTCAAGCTTTTGAGCTCTTACATGGAAGGCAATTTCATTAATATTTATGCTTCTTGAGGTTCCTTAAATGAATATTTTTTGTGCAGATATTTAATATTAAGATCAAGGGGTTATTAGTAGAATCTTTCTACTAAATAATGCAAAATTAGTTTTTCATGGCCAAGTTTCTTAACATAAATGCATTTATCAGGTCTAATTACACTAGCCTTGACAATACAAACAATTAAAATGCATATAACAGGGAAGCGGCTGTGGCTCAATCAGTGGGGCTCCCGTTTACCATATGAGAGGCCCCGGGTTTGGTTCCCGGGGCCTCCTGGTGAGGGCAGGCCCGCCCACGCAGCGTGGTTGGCTGACCCGGTGAGCACAAGCAGCAAGGGGGGGATAAATGAATAAATAAATAAAATCTTAAAAAAAAAAAAATACATATAACAATAATTCCAAATCCAATCCAAAATGATATTTGAACTGTTTTTTGTTTCCACCAATGAAACAGCTGCACCGGTGGTTTCTTTCATTTCGTTTGATACATGCTCAATGTCTTTTTTTGCAATTCTAAAAGATTTATAGAAACATTATGCTTATATCCAATCAAGTGATTTTTCACTTCCTTCCAATCATGTTCACTAAAGAGTAATAAAGATAGAACTTTCATTCCAATCACATTTAAGAGCTCTTAACAAGTTTAAATTATAAATTTGATTACCCAAATGTATAATAGTTATTTCAAGATAATTCATATGATTATTCAGTTCCACATCAATGTGAGACTGGCTTTGCCACATCTCCCTTGCATTTTTATGCCAGTCCTCAACATACTGTTGATTCTGGACTCCTTGATGCAGGGCTGTGCCAGTGACAGCTGCAGCAGTTATGATGCCAATCAGTCCCAAAATTTCTGCTATTAAAAGTCCAATCAGTCTTTTAGTTCTTTTTAAATAATGTTCGAGGAAATGCCACAGTAACTGGGATTCTGGAGACTGCTGCCAATGTCTGGTCATCTGAACCGGTAACCATAGTCCTTTTCTTCTTGCTATAAAAAGAGTTTGATTTTTCCTACAAATATTAATTCTTAAGACATGTAAATAAAGAGCAATTAATGTTCCTTTCACCAAGTTACTTTTCCAATTATAAAACTATAGGATCTCATACACATACTGAAGAAATTGAGTTGATTTTCTTTTTAAAATAGTAATATCAGTTTTACTGCCTTGCCATTCAAAAATTGGACCAGTTCCCAAAGTAATTTCCACAAAAAATTTGAATTTTGTTAAGTTTAGTGTCCCAATGGTTATGGGATATATCTTCCTTGATTTTTCCAAATTATTGAGCTGTTAATGAACTAAAATATGGTTGTGTTTTTAATAGGTTTCGGTATCCCTATAAGGGCCCGATCCTTTACAATTCCATAGGAATCATTAAACAACACAACCTCTGTAAGCCCATGACAAATATGCCATGTCATTAAGTAGTCTGTTGTGAGAGTGACATGTAAGATTTACCATATTTTCTGGCTTATTTGGTAAAGAAGGGAAAATGAGAACATAAATTTGAGTTTGATTTTTCTCTGTTAAAACTATACTGTGATTTTTAGGTTGCATGCATACAGAACCATATCCAATACAAATAGGGCAGTCTATAAAAGGTAAAGTTAAATTTTCTTTAAGTTTCCCTTCTTCTTTTGGCTTTAAGGGTAGTTATATATTTATAGGTCCTGGAAAATGGTGAAATTGATTAAGATAAATTGGGTAAGACTCATCGCTCCAAGTTAACAGCTCTAGAAGAGGTGGGTTGGTTATGTATGCCCAATAAGTATATTTATGATGTGGTATCTTACCTTGACCTAATACTTTACCTATAATTAATCCAATGTAAAACCACCATGTCCACAGTTTAAGTCTTGGCAGCATCTTCAACTCTAGGCTTGATTCTTCTGGAGGGGATCCACTGCTCTTCTCCTGTTTCTGTAATAAGAGCAAAACCTCAGCCCCAAAATTTTACCTCTCCTTTTTCCCATTTATTGGTTGTTTCATTTTTCCAATATATTGGTTGTCCACATTTTTCATTTTCATTCCTTTTTTTATTAACCTCCCAATGTCTTTCTGCTGCTGTGGTATTAGAAATTTGTTGTCTATTAAGAAAATTTAAGGTAAGCAATGCTCTAGACAGTTTGTCCCTAGCAGACTCTCCTCCATCTCCCCCTTTTTGTTTTTGCAACATTAATTTTAATAAGTGATTGCTTTTTTCTACTATCGCTTGTCCTTGAGGGTTATATGGAATTCCTGTAACATGTTTAATATTCCAATCACCGCAAAATTTTTTTGAAAGATTGACTAAGATAGGCAGGCCCATTATCAGTTTTTAGCTGTGCTGGCAGGCCCATTACTGCAAACAATGTAATAAACGAGAACGTACATGTGAGGCCTTTTCACAAGCTTGAGCAGTTGCCCAAATAAAATTAGAATATGTGTCCACTATCACATGCACATACTGAAGGCACCAAAAGAGGGCACATGTGTAACATCCATTTCCCAAATTTCATTAGGATGTTCTCCACAGGGATTAGTTCCTGGAGAGAAAGTGGGGGTATTTATGGGCCCACAAGTAGGATATTGTCTAACAATCCTCTTTCTTTTACTGTTAAGTGGGGATATTTATGACGTAAGCCAGAAGCATTAGTATGTGTAAGTTTATTATAATCAGAAGTTTGCGTTTTTTTTTGTATCTTTGTTGGGTAGGAATATCCATTCTATTATGCCATCCTCTTGCCAAAGTATCCCATAGGGGAATGGCAAGATGGAAATATTAAAAGAGAAATTGGAAGATATACATTTATCCTTGCTAGTTGGCTATTTTGCATTCTTTTTTCCAACCATTTTAACTCCTCTTTTGCTTCTGGGCTTAAAATACGAGGATTATTTAAGTCAGGGTCTCCTGTTAGGGTATTGAAAAGATTAGTTAAAGCATAAGTTGGAATTCCTAAAGTAGGCCATACCCAATTAATATCACCCAGTAATTTCTGAAAATCATTTAAAGTACGTAAATTATCAGTTTGAAACTGGACCTTTTGTGGAGTTATAATATTTCTATTAATAGTATGACCTAAATATTGAAAAGGAACCTGATTTTGAATTTTTTCTTGTTATTGGCAACCCATGTTGAGGAAGAACTTCTTTAGCCAACTTGTGAGTATTTTGCTAATTCCGGAGGAAGGGGCCACCCTCCCCAGGAAGGAACACAACACTCCGTGTGCAGTATATTTTAAGGTTTATGCATCAGTCCCTGGGAGAGTGGCCAGCTCCTCCAGGGAGGAATACAACACCTTTTGAAATATACTTTATCTTTTAGAATTTGTTACAAAATATCCTTGGTGTGCTTACTATTTTAGTTTCCATTTATTATTATTATAATTATATATAGCAGAGGTGGAGTAAATCAGATAACTTTAAGTTAAAGCATCTGCCTTTGGATTTTTAGATAGAGAGGTAGTTTTATAACACATATTATTATACTTTAAAATAATTAGGCAGATGGATGTGACTCAAATGGTTGGGTGTCCGTCTCCCATATGGAGAGACCCAGGTTCGATCCCCAGGACCTCCCGTTAAAAAAAAAAATAAAAATAATAATAATAATAAAATAATTAAAATTTGATTAATAGTATACTTTTATTTAATATTACACTGAAACATTATTAAATTTTCAGCAATTTTATCCACCTTCAAAGTATCCATATGAACCCTTTATTCATACAACTTTAATTGTCACAAAATTAGAGAATTTCCCTCACTTGCATAACAGTCTCAAACACTTCACTCAACCTACTTGAGAAAGCAGGTTTAAACATCATGTTCCCCCCAAAGCAACAAAACCTGTCTCTCCAACGAAACTTCAAGGCCAAAGCACAAGAAGCTACTCTGATAAAACACTTTCCCTCTTGCACACTGATCACCCAGGAGAAAAACTCTGTGCAAACTTTCACCAAAACAGACCAATGACTTGAGAAACTCTGAGAAAGAACAAAACTCTAACCCTGTTTTAATAACTTAGTCATTTTATCTTCTGATAAAATTACTTTCTTTTCCTTAATAATAAAAGCACATTCTATATAACTTCTTTACTTAAGTTACCACAATGATTTTAGAAACTGTTTTTAAGCAAACTTCTGACAACATGCAATTACCATCAACATTCAACTTGTTAGAATAATGATTTAGTTTGTTTATATCTATTTTTATTATTTTAAATTAATACCCATATTTATTTATTAATATAAGCACTTATTTAGTGTTGGCCATTTGAATAGACCTCTTTTAATAATTTTTATTCATCAGTTTAATATTACCATCCAGAGGTATCAAAATATACACTGACACTGAACAACAGACAAACACAAAACAAGTTACAACACATCAGTAGAAACATACATCTCTGATTTCACTGCTTTTGAGAATTTTTCTGGAAACTGTATTGCTAAGTTTTCTTCCTTTTCCAGTAGTTTAATTTTATTAGCTTCTATCATCCCACAGCCTTATCATTATGTAAGCAGTAGGAGGTTTATCCAATGTTTCAGGTTTAAAATATCCTGCCCTTGTGGCTGAAACCAACAACATTTCTGTACAAGAGAAAAAAGTTCTTCAAAAGCCAAGGATTTAATAGTTACACCGGTGCATTTTAATAAAGTTTTTAACACTCTAGAGTACTCTTCAAAGTTCGACTGCTGATTACCCATTACCCTGATGATTCCAAGGATGAAGCTTACCTTTTCTGTTTTCTTTTTCTTTTAAAACCACTCTCAGGAGCTCCTTGGTCCATGCACTGACTGAAAGAAAAATTTCGTTTTCAGAGCCCCACGTTGGGCGCCATATGTTGGCGTTCAGGAACAGGGTCTGTGAAAATGGTGCCATGGATGAGAAAGAAAGAATAAGACAAAGAGAAGAAAAACTGGGATCAGGGGACTCTCCGTCCGATACGGAGAGAAGAGCCCAGCCACCTTATAAAGTGTGGCTTTTATTCTGGCTTTAGAACAAAGAAAATACGTGTGAGCATGTGCAAAGGCAATAGATACTTGACAGTTACATTTTACTGAAATCAACAAGTCTTAAAGGTTAATGGCTCAGTTCCTCTTTTCCTTCCTGAAATTCACAGACATTGTAAATCTTACAAGCTCAGGATGTTTCCCCACCCAGCTCCTATTAGCATGAGACTGGAGGGCTTGTTTCCTACATTCCAAGGTGATCTTCTTTTCTGTCAGTAGTCATGGCCTTTAATTGAAACTCCATCATTGTTTTTTTGTTTGTTTGTTTGTTTGTTTGTTTGTTTTAATGGTTATTTGTGAACATGATAAAGGGATTTCTCACTGGCCATCATTTCCTTGACCCCAGCCTGCCACTATATTGGGACCCATCCTCTCCCCAAATAGGTCTTTCTTAGCTTTTTTTTGCAATCAGAGGCTCTAAATGTCAATCTCCCCCAATTGCCAAAGGGAAAAAGATTGCCACCACCCTATTTTGCAAAGAATATGAGGGCAGCAATTTTGGTCTGTTTTATTTCCTGATATATCTTAAGCACCAAGAAAATGACATGCAGTAAGGTACTCAATAACTACTTGTTGAACGGATGAATGAATTGAATGTAGTAAAAATGCAAAGCATTCTTCTCCAAATGACTCCCATTCCAGTGTAGCCTTAACTAGTCTACTTTCCGAAACTAAAGAAGTCCATTAACAGATTTTCCAAAATAAAATGTCCCTATCTCTTGCTGGAGGGATGACAATAGGTGTGATGTTCAGTTTTATGTGGCGACTTGGCTAGACTGTAGTTCCCAGTTATTCAATCAAACATGAATTAAGTTGTTGCTGTAAAGATATTTTATAGATAGCATTAGAGTCCATAATCAGTTAACTTTAAGTACAGATAATCTGGATGGACTTCATTGAAAAGACTTAAGATCAGAATTGAGGCTTCCTTGAAGAAAAAGATATTCTGTCTGTGGGCAACTTCAGCTTGTGCCTGAGAGTTCCTGCCTGCCCTTCTTGATGGCCTGCTCTATGGATTTTGGACTTGCCAAGCCTGCCTGCTCAATCCTCAAAGTCAATTCCTTGCAGTAAATACCTTAATATAGATCTCATACTGGTTCTGTTTCTCTGGTTGAACCCTGACTGATGAGGCAGGCTAGTTAGGGAATAAAGAGATGGATCTGGAACCTGGCAGAAAAACTGCCGCCATTGAACATGTGGCCATTGGTACCCCAAGATGGCTGCTGGAAAAACCTGCAAGATTCCCACATTTAGAACGAGATTTTCTCCAGAAGTCAGGAGAAGCCCCGGATATTCTCCAGGGGCCTAATCATTGGGCCTTATCATTGGGCCCTCCCAGGGGATTGAGGAGTGGGGTAATGAATCAAAACAGCAAACAGCTGGGACTCTTCCCGTGTCATTAGCAAAGGGGTGGAATAATTAATCGTTTAAAAGGCAAGTGCCAAAGCAAGACACCCCTGTTCTGGCCTTCTTCCCCCACCCCCCATCTGGATCAACATGCAAGTAAACTTGGGGATTTATAATCTGTAACGGGGAATTGTAGTCTGTAAATCGGCCCTCTTGATCACTTTTCAGTCCCTTCCTCTCTACCTCGTTCCCTTGATCTGTTATTTTCTCCCATTTCTCTTCTCTCCATTCCTGTCACTGGACTAACTAACCTGGCTTGCTCTTGGAGTTCATTTCTTGTAGCTTAGCCAAGAACCTAAAGAAAATCTGGCAACACTGATACAATAAGTTGTAGGGGTGGGGGCTGCAGTAATATTTTTTAAAGTAATTTTTCCTTCCTGTTTCCTATAAGACGACCCTGATGTTTTAATCGCCTCTTATTCACTCCATTGGTGAGAAAGGGATTCCTGCCCTAAAGATATGGGATGGCCAAAGGCACGACATCTTACACTGGACAATGAGTTTGATGGCAGCTTATTAGTCTCATATGCTCCTGGGGGAGGATGACACTGCCTGTCATGGAGGGCCACACTTGGATGGCACTCGAGAACAGAATGAACTACAAGGGGCCGTGGGAGTCAGGCTTTGCAGCATCAAGAGAGTAGGGTGCCCTCTGGTTACCCCGAGAGAATGTGATTGTTGCTTGAATAATTCCAGGAGCTGGACAGGAACTGAAGTCCACTACTCAGGGTTAAGCTCCGCTGCACCTGGTCTGTTTGATAAGGAGGATTATTTGGCAAGGAGACCTTATCAGAGCAGCAGAGTGGATGAGGTTAGGCCATTCGAGGTCCTCCAGATTTCACCAGATGTCAAGGCAGCACATAAATTTGGACCTTAATTTTAGGAATTTACCACAGCTGGCATGGTGCCTAACATATAAATGAGCATTACTTATTTGTTAATCATCATTACTATTCTAGAACTCAGAAATCCATCTAATTCAGGATTGACTTAGATTTCACTGGTCTTTGAAATTCTAGTTATTTCTGCCAGATAGCTTCCCATACTTAATTAGTAAATAATTAACCAAGGTGTAGTCTAGACCACAGTTATCATTCATTTTCAATCTGACACAGCACAATTTTGGAATGAGAGTTTTCCTTGAAAAAATGGTTAATTGAGTAGGCTCGCAATGGGGTACCATAGAATGTGTAGTGGGCACCTGTCACTTAAAACTGCACACTTTTGCATTCCCCACATTGTGAATTCTGCCTCCCCAAGGGAGAATGTTTTTTAACCTTATATTTCTTAGCTACCCATGCTGTTGGAGGACAGGCATGAAACTTAGATTCCACAAGTCATGTTAACCTGAGCGAGACTTGGTTTGAAATGCATTCCACAAGGCTGGGCATGGGCAGTGGCACATGCAGCATGGATCTGGGATGGGGGTGGCAGTAGCTGCCTCATCACAATTCTGTGGTGTGGCTCTGGGAGTTGTTCCTCAAAGTCTGGTCTAGAAGCCAATGCCCAGCTTTAAACAGCATTGCTGAATTAATTATATATTTTAATTTTATTTTTAAATTATAAATGTAAATAATGATCATGGGAGAAATTTTTCTAAGAGTACAGGTGAGTGTTAAAATAAAAAATAAGTGTCTCCACCACCAACACCAACCCCTAATCTTCCAGTTTGACTCTGCAGAGGTAGGAACGATTAACAGTTCTTCATGGGGCCACCCAGAAAATTTTGGCATATGTACATACATACACACACACACACACGCACACACACACAACTATCTACTTTTTTTTAAACTCAAAAGAGACATAATATATACTTCGGTAACTTCATCTTTTTTTAACTTAACAATATATCTTGGACATATTTCTTAACCAGTATATATAGATCTACCTTCTTTTTTAAAGGGTTATGTGGTAATTTAGGGTATGAGTGTGCCTTAATTTCTTTAAATAGGTCATCTTGATGTACATTCCTGTTTTTACTAACTTCCTAGTCTTATAAACCATCCTGCTATCAGCATCTTTTATAAGTTGATACAATGATGCATTATTATATACACATACACATATGCACACACACATTTGTGCAATTTTATCTGTAGACCAAATTCCCAAAAGTAGAACTGCAACATCAAAGGCTGTGAACATTTTACATATTGATAGATATTGCCAAATTCCCCTACAAAAATATATAGATAGGTATTTTACACTCAGCAGTTTTTTTTCCCCCTCAAGCATGAATGAGCTTTAATCTGTAGCAGCTAGATTTTTGTTTGGTTGGTTGTTTTTAGAATTTCATCTCTTAAACACTGCTTTCTGGATTCATTTGCTTACTCTTACAAAGGAGTAGAGGCAAGGAGGTGAAAATGAGGAGAACAGAAGGAAGGCAAAGTCTCAGAGCTAAGGACTGAGAAAGCACAGCCAAGTAGCAAGGTTCAAGGAAGGAAGCTGGTGTTTGTAACACGGTGAACAGGAAGCAGGTTTCTTGAGAGCAGCTGGCAGGGCTGGCTTCACATCATCCAGTGTAGTGTTAAAGATTCAATACACAATTTGTTCAAATGTATATGTACAAATTACCAGGAGCTAAATGAAAAACAACCTACATTTGTATAGCATGCCTTAAGAAGAAGATTCTGTGATGTGAACAAAACAAGCCATGTGTGTTCCATGACTTTGATTTAACACCTGAAGCCTGGCTTGTAGGAAGTCCTACAAACTTTCCCACACCACCAATATTTTCAGGCAGGGTATAAAAATAATATTGATAAATCAGTTCTGTTCTGGCTCTGTTCCTCCTGCTTTACAGGAAGAGTAAATCTTCTTTTCAAGTAGTTCTGACTTCCTCAGGCATTGTCCATATGTGCTCAGGAGATGAATCCTTCGTCTCCATTGTGGACTCTCCTTAGCACCTCTGATACTTCTCTGTGTGATTGTGGAGATGTCTTCTCTGGCTGTCAATACCCAAAGCAGCAGTTGTGCTATTGGTAGACTAGTTGCCTAAATGGCCCCTTTGCAGCCCCTCTCATCCAGGGATGGAGCCTGCCTCCCCATCCTTTGAGTGTGGGCTGACTTTGTTGCCTTCTCTTACCAATGGAATATGCCAGCTCTGAGGCTAAGCCTCACCAGGACTTACCTGCTCTGTCTCTTTTGGATCCCTACCTCTGCTAGGAAAACAATCCAGCATAGGCTGCTGGAGGATGCGAGTATGTATGGAGCAGAGCTGAGTGAGCCCATTTGTCCCATGAATGAGAGATTAAGGATTCAAATGCCAGCAGCCTAGCTGCAGAGTCTGTGCCCTTATAACAACTGTACTTTGTGGCATGCATCTGTGCATTCTAAAAGATCTGGTCCCAGCTGATGATTTGGATGAAGATAGAGAGGGCATGTTCATTAATTTGGACATGAGAGACAGTAAAAATGCTCATTAGTGGATTTAAGTCATGTAATCACTATTAACTGAGCACTTACTAGGTACCAAGTCCCCAGAAGAAAACTAGATAACCTTTAGTAAGGATGAAAATTACATCTTAAAATTGAGTTTAAAACTACTACCACCACCACATCAGCAACAACTAAACACAACACCCAGTGTAATGAAGAATTTGGCTGGTCTTTGTTCCCGGTCCTGGGAGGTTGTCTCAAAACCCTTGGAATTTCCTGAGTGATTGGAGTGTCTTTATTATTCATGGTGAGTCCTGCAGGCCACACCTTACAGTTTATGTCCATGAAGTGACTTGGGATGGGGGGCTGGCCACCCCTGGAACAGTAACCATGTGATTAAAGGTTTGGAGGTCTGAGCCATGTGATATCAGCCCAACCTCCAGGAATAGGAGATTGAGTTCAACCATTTAGCCAATTATTCAATCAATCATGCTTATGTAATGAAGCCTCAGTAAAAACTCTGGACACCAAGGCTCTGATGAGCTTCCATGATTGACAATATTCTACACATTGTCACATACAGATGTGCCAGGAGAGTGTTGTCTTGACTTCATGGGGAGAGAATAACAGAAGCTTTGAGTTTAGGATCCTCCTAGATATTGTCCTATGCATCTCACCCTTTAGCTAGTTCTGATGTATATTCTTTTCTATAATAAAACTGTAATAATATGTATGGCACTTTCAATGAATTCTGTGACTCATTCTAGTGAATTATTGAACCTAAAGGGAACCCCTGAATTTGTAGCTAGCTGGTCAGAAGTGAGGGTGGCCTGGGTACCCTGGAGCTTGTGGCTGATGTCCTGAGGGGGTAGTGGGAGCTTTCAAATTTGTAGCCAGTTGATTAGAAGTGAGGGTGACCTTGGGATCCCTGAGTTCGTGAATGAAGTTGAAGTTTTTGACAGACTTAGCAGTCTGGAGGATGGTGCTATCAATCTGTGAAGTTTGGTCTAACTCCAGATATTTGGTGCCTGATCCCATTTGCAATGCCCATTATGGTCATTCAGCACTGCTGTGTGTGAGGTACTGTGCTTTGCATGTTTTACCTCATTCAGTCCTCACAACCAGGCTATTGGGGGCATATTACTAGTGCCATTTTATATAAAAAGTTGTAGGCTTAGAGAATTAAATAAGTTGGCCTAGTCCATGCTGGACCCCATGTAAAGAGGGTTGCTGGGGTTTGAACCAACATCACATGTCTCTAGAGCCTCTACCTCACCATATATCATGATACCTTAGTCCATAGGGCTTAGACTTGCCACCAAGAAGAAGCAAAAAGTTACTGATCCCACTCCAGCATCATTAGAAGGGATATATGGCAAAGAAGATGTCTTCCAGCCTGGCATGTAACCAGGACTGCTTCCAGGCTGCTCCCATTGGTCATTTTCCTGGCCTGTGCTTATCCTTCCAGTCTCTACCTTTCTCACCCACCTGGAGTTGGCAGGGAACTACAGTGATTCATAGGAGCACATTTTACCCTCTTGGGCTCCAGAGAACATGAGGGAGCTCATGAATTCTATAGAGCTCTTGTGTCACCAGCCCTGGAAAGCATGGTGGCTGGGCCAGACAATCAGTGGTACTGGACATGTAAGGTTTCCTTGCCAAATGCTGATTCATTCAGCGTGTCTGCACTGTAAGGGCCTGGGGACATGTGGTGGATTGAATCGTGTACTTCAGTTTGGACAAGTTCTTGGTCTTGGTCGGAATTCTGATGGGTATGGACCCATTGTAAATAAGATCTCTTCAAGATGTCACTTCAGTTGAAGTGTGGCCCAACTAAATCAGATTGAGTTTTAATAAAGATTACTGGAGTCTTTTATAAGCAGAGTCAAAGTCAGACAGAGAGAGAAGCCACGGGGAGCAGCCAGAGACTGGAAGTCAAGGGAACTGCAAAAGAAAGGAGCAGAGGCCACCATTTGCATTGCCATGTGACGGAAAAGCCAAGGACCCTGGATCGCCAGCAGCCAGCCCCAGAATGTCACCGATTTTGGGGGAGAAAGGCATTGCCTTACTGATGCCTAGATTTTGGACTTCTATTCTCAAAAGTGTGAGCCAATAAATTCCCATTGTTTAAGCCTTTCCATTGTAAGGTATTTGTTTCAGCATCTGGGAAACAACAGTGCAGGCTATTTCAGGGTAGTTGTGGATACTGACAGAACATCGCAACAACAAACAACCTAAGGGGCATGTGAGACAGCCCCAAAGAGAGGAAGGTCTACAGAGTGCAGATGGAGAAGGAAGGGTGTGATATGGCCAGTTGTCCTGTATGTGTGACTCTTCTACCTGTCTGATCATGCAGGGGTGGGGGGGCATCTTTCCAAAGGGAGATGGGGAGGGCTTGGGGAGCAAACACTTTTTTTTTTTAATTCACATCCTCACAAACACTCTTCTCAATAATCCTCTGAGGTAGGCATCATTCCTTTTCTTTTAGAGATGGGGAACTGAAATTTCCCTATGGTCACAATGCAATTAGTGTATGATAGAGCCAGACTGCAAACACAGGTCTGTCTGATAACAAAGCCCCTTTTCTTTTAGCCATGTCATGATGCCTCGCAGCAATGCCTGGAATATGACTGGGATGTTGGGGAGGAGGGAAGGGGGGTGTCTTGTTCCCAGGTGCTCTGAGGACAAGGAATGAGGGAGAGAAAGACCCCTTCCTGCTTTACATTGCTCTCTCCCTCACTCCCTCCTTCCCTGAACACATATTTTGTACCAAATTCTTTGACTGTACATTATCTTCTAATTACAAAGAAGGCATTGGAATCTCCATTTACACACAAAGAAACTAAGATTCTGAGAAGTTGATCTGGTCCCCAAATTCCCCAAACTACCTTGGTTTCTTTTTTTTTTTTTTTTTAGATTTTATTTATTTATTCATTTATCCCCTCCCTTGCTGCTTGTGCTCGCTGGGTCAGCTAACCACACAGTGCGGGCAGGCTTGCCTTCACCAGGAGGCCCCGGGAACCGAACCCGGGGCCTCCCATATGGTAAACGGGAGCCCTACTGATTGAGCCACAGCCGCTTCCCAACCTTGGTTTCTTTTGAATAATTCTTCTTTGGCCGTGACTCTAGTCAAAAAAAAAAACACTTGAGGGAGCAGATGTAGCTCAAGTGGTTGAGTGCCTGCTTCCCATGTACGAGGTCCTGGGTTCAATCCCCGGTACCTCCTCAAAACAAAACAACAAACAAAAAAACAAAAAAACCAACTCTCATTGAGGAGTGGATGTAGCTCAGTGGTTGAGCACCTACTTCCCATGTAGGAGGTCCTGGGTTCAATCCCTGATACCTCCTAAAAAAAAAAAAAACCCAAAAACTCAACTTGAATCCTTCAAGTAGCAAATCTACAGGACAGTAGCAAATCTCTCTTTGCTGGACTCCTTCCTGTTATCTGAGCCAGACGACAAGTGGCCTGGGCATCAGTTGGCAGGTGAAAGGGCCCAGGCTTGGAGGTCAGGGAGGCCTGGCTTCAGCTGCCACCTCCACTGGCCCTGGATAGGCTGTTCCACCCCCCTGAACCTTGATCTCCTTACCTCATTCTCAGGGTTCTTGTGAGGAAGAAAGGAGGAAATGAATGGAGAGCCCTTCACTGAGTACTCACAGCCAAGCAAGTACTACATCATTGCGTTTTTTGTTTTTTTTTTCCTCACCGCTCCCTTCAGTTAATATTCATGTCTGCCTCAGAACGGAGTCCTTTGACAAGGCCACTCAGCTCCCACTGCACAGTTTCTGCTGCTTGCCGACCCTGGGCTGGGCACTGCTCCTGCAAGAGGTTGGACGTGCTTCCCTGTCCAGGACTCAGGCTTGATCTGGCCACAGGGAAACAAGGATAGGCTCTGCCTCCAACATTCAAGTTTCTTTAGCCTCTGCCTGTTGCCCCAAAAATCATCACCGAGAAAGATAACAAAGGCATGGGCTGTTTGAAGCCTTATTAGTGGGCTGTCCCAGAAACACTCCCATCCCTTAGCAGGCCAGATGTCAGCAGGCTAACAGGGCTCCCACAGAAGACACCAGAAGTGTCCAAGGCTCCCACCCTTAAAGGTTGGAAGGAGCAGGAGGTGTGACGGCAAGTGGAAGAGAAAGGCTGTGATTTTCAGAGGCCAGAAGGCCTGGGGCAGGAGGGAGTCAGCCCGGATTTGGGCAAAGCAGGGAAACAGTCCTCAGTCCTTGGCCTTCCCTTCCCAAAGGAAGATTCCAAACAGAGTGCATCCTTGAGTATCAATAGGATTATTGTCTAGAATAGCAATGAAAGTAACCTCCAGATTTTAGCATTTTTATGTTGCAAAGCCTCACCCGGTGGAGGATGGGGTGGGGTTCAGGGAAGCATGGAAGGGTGGCTCCCCCAGGATTTTACCTCCCTGCCTTCATCTCAAAGACCCAGAGATCATTGTCTACCCTGGGAAAACCATCAGGGAAGGGCCTACCTCCAACACCTACCCCAAATTCTGGCCCTCCTGCAAATGCAAAGTTCTTGTTATCAAACTAAATTCATCTCATTTCTTGGCAGAATGAGCAACAGCATCAGGTTCATGAGGTGGAGGGAGACGGGGTGTGGTGAGGACCAGCCAACCTTGGAGCTTATTTGCAGAAGACTGACAGGGCTTGGAAGAGGGGCTCCTCCACGGAAATAATCAGCTTTGCCAGGAAACCTGAAGATGACTTTAGGTCTGATAACAAGACCTTAGCATTTGAAGGAGGGCCACACACATGAAGGGTGGTGAGAGGTGAGGAGGGGAAGGCCTGAAATGGCCTCATTTGGGACCCAGTGCTGCCTCTGGTGATCTCCAGACCCGGACCAGGTGGCGCCCCCCTCTCCAGCTTCTGTGTGGGCTGTTTACTTCACTCATGGTCACTCCTTAACCCCCAAGCTCTCCATCAGCAGCCTCAGGAAGCTGGCGGGACCCGGGATGAAGGCTGTGTGGGATCTGCTGCTGCCATGTACACAGCACAAGGTGGTAGAGCTTGCAGACACCCTGGGGGAGGCCACAGTCAGATGGACAGATGGAAGACTGATGGGCACTGCTGGGCTGCACGTCTTTCCCAAGTCAGGGCAGATGATCCGAGGCCATGCCGGTGCATTGGAGGAGGGGTAAGGCAGTGAGCTGGAGGAGGGAAGGTGCTGTCTCCTCCCTCGGCCCATGGCATAGTGACCCTCCACCTCTTTTCACCAGCCCCCCACCTGCAACTCTGTTCCTCATATCACCGTGTTCCCCAGGCAGGGAGCAAACGTTTGCTCTGACTTGACAAGTGGTTGCATTTAGGGAGAAGGCAGGATGGTAACACTGCCTCTTCCCCACCCCGTCACAGTGGCAACACAGTTTTGGAGGGTGGGGAGGGTTGAGGATTCCCAGCCATGTCCATTTGGATCTGCCAGAAGCTGTTCTCGCTAATGTTCATGTGATGGGAATTCCCTTGGTAATACAGCTGTCCTCCCAGCAAGTGGGAATTCCTAAAAGAAATATCAAAAGGTCTGAGACCCAGCAACCCAAGCAACAAGGGAAGGTTGGGCAAGGGTGCAAGTTTGGGCAGAGGGCTTCGGGGATGGAGGCAGGGCTTGGAAGTTGTCTTCATGAAGTCTGTGGAACATACAGCTTCTTCACCGCTTGCCATTCCCAATTCCAACCAGAGGGTTTTTCAGGGTAATCTAGCTGCATCCAATAAAGCATCAAGGAGTGGTCACAAAAAAGGAACGGGCACTAGGGCAGTGAGGAGAATACAAATGAGATGCAAATTGGCCCCAATCTCACTAGGGTTCAGGTGGCTGCTAATTGAGCAGATTCCATGGAAAGGGACTCTGGGAAGGCTGTGGCGTGAGGGCTGGGGAGGGGGCATGAAGAGAGCAGGAAGGAGGGACAGTAGCCTGCGACTGCTAAGGTGAGTTTGGGCAGGTGGAGTGTGTGACTCTGGGAGGGTGCTTAGGGAGTGTTGAAGACTTAGGGCCATAGTGGGTTCTCTTCTCCTTACTTGGAATCTCTGCAGAGAAAGAGAGACAGCAGAAAGCAAGCCTTCGTTTCAGGTGAGCCTCACCTGCATTGCTGTTCAGCAGGGTGGGTGTTATTCACTAGTGGAGTCACCAAGAGGTGATGCCATTACTCTGAAGTCATCCTCCAGTGAGGGACTGGAGGCAGGGCTGCTGGTACCCAGGTCAGAGCTGCCTCCCCTTGCCTTCTTCCTCTTCCCTATCGCTCAATGCCTCCCGCAGCTCAGTGGGAGCTGGTTTTCTGAGCATGTATGTGGTTTTCCAGCATTTATGATAGGAGGCATGTACACTATTATTTTGTGTAAGTGTAATTGCATGTTTGTGAGTTCAGTATATATGTGTTTGTGTTAACACAAGTCCCACGCACCCTCTCCTGACACCTCAGGATCTCTCTGGATGGTCACTCCTGGTCTTCCGTGGGGTAAAGGAAGACACAGGCTTCTCTTCAACAAAGCCCGTCTTCTTTCAACTTGCTGTATCCTCCATGCTCTCACGTCCTCCTTCCCTCAATTATCTCCTCTTCCCGCCCCTTATGTTTTCAATCTCTCTCTTTCCACTGACTTCTTCCACCTACGAGCAAGCTCAGGCATCCCCTCATATTTAAAAACACCCACCCTTCCTTACCCTGCTCCTCTTTGGATCTCTTCCCACACAGACACCCCCCAACCCCACATTCTCCTCCCTGTTGAATTTCTTAGGACAGCACATATTTACAACTTCCATTTTCAACACCCAGGAATCTTAACAACTGCCATCTAGCCTTGCTCTCACTACTCTAAAATGGCTCTACCCAAGATCACCTCTGACTGCACCGATCACTAATCGGTGGCCTTCTCTCAATGCCTCCCTTTCTCTCACCAAACCAGTGACTCTTGTCCATTTTACCTCTGAGCTCGCTCTGGACTCTGACCCTCTCCTCCATCCTCATGGCCACTGGTCTTGTTTCTTATCCTTAAGAACCCTCTTCTCCAGCTCATACCATCTTTCTAAACTGGCAGCTTGGAGCAGATCACAGTCCTGCTCAAAAGGTGACAACAGATCCCCCAAGGCCTGTTAAGCTTCACAGAAGCTGAGCCTAGAATTGAAAAGCAGCTGCAGTCTTCAGCCTTGTGCTTCCTAGATCCCAGGGACACTCATTGCACTGTGGCATTTTGTGTCTTTCCTGTAATGCTGTAAGCTCTGCTATATACCCCAACCCTAGCACAGTACCTGGCACATAATGTCCAATATTTATTAAATAGTGAGAAAGTCAATGAAGAAGGAAAGGAATTAATGAATGAAGTTGGTTGTTTCTGTTTACGAGGAGCCATGGGCCCTCATAGAGTGGGTCCCCAGGTCACAGTGATGCCTTACTTCCCATCACTGTTCTTATTCTCCATTCTCCTCTTATTCTAGATCAGCGCTGTTCAGTAGAATTATCTGCAATGATGGAAATGTTCTGTCTGCACTGTCCAATATGGTAGCCACCAGCCACTGTGGCTGCTGAGCACTTGAAATGTGGCTAGAGCAACCAAGGAAATGAATGCATAGTTTTATTTAATTTTAATACAATTAAATTAAAACAGTGGCTACCATATTGGATAGCACATCTCTAGATGTTGATTGGATTCCACCTAATCATGAACACTTCAGATTCCTGGCTCAAACTCTCCTTTCCCTGCCCAGCTCTTCTGCCCCCTTCCCCTCCTGCATTTCCAGGCCCTACCTACTATATAAACAGAGGAGACATCCTCCTTCAGCACACTCTGGGAGAAGATGTGGTCAAAGATGGGGGTGACCCTACCAATGGCCTGTGCCAAGAAGCCCATGCCCAGAATCCAAACTTGGCCCCCATGAAGTGTATCATGGGCGGTTCTCTCCAAATGTCTGTGTCACCATTATTCTGCCCACCTGCAGAAAGAATGACCAGAGGAGGTTGAGCCCTCAGCCCCATCCCATGGCCAGAATTTTGGTTTGGGCTTCCCCACTGGTGGCTGCAGGGACACACATGCTCCAGGGTAGAGCAATTTGAGGCACCTCCAATAAGACCATTTCATCAACCCCACAAGCATATCTCCTCTCCCGATACACATCTTTGCTGTGCGGCCCAGGGTAGGTTGCCTGGTGACTGGAAGGGGCAGAGGCCTAGAAGATGGTGCTGCTGAGCACACTAAAAGAGGATACCAAGAGCTCCTGCTCCTCTCCTGAATGGCCCAGCTTCACATGGGCAGGGCTGGGCCTCTGCCTCCCTCTCCTGTTATGAGTTAAGAATTTCTTCAACACAGCCAGGCCTGCCCTTCACGCTCCTTTTTGCCTGATTTCAAAGACAAGAGGAGGAGGGTAAGGGCTCAGAGTAATTTCCTCTCAGGTTCCATGTGAACCCATCCCCTAACTCAGACAGAGCAGGACAGGAGAAACTCCAGAAAGGACCCAGGCCAAATGGAAAAGGAAACCAGGCCCTGACCCTAATCCCAAATCATAACCTCACCTATGACCTTAAAATTTATGCCTGGCCTTAAAACTAACCTTGACCATACGGCAACAATTCTCCTAACCCTGACCCTGGGTTTCAGCCTGGGCTGGTTAAGGACCCCATCAGTGCTGGGTAACCCGAGGAAGGTCACTTGACTCGAGGCTGTGGGGCTCAGAACAAGCCCTGCATGCAAGTAGGATGCAACGCCTTCCACAAACCACCTAACTCTTGAGCTCGTAGCTCTGGTTTGCTCCATCACAGGCGCTGCTCCTGCAACAGAGCAGGGTGTTCCTTAACTTCCCAGGCTCCAAGGTGGGCTGGAGTACACTTTCTTCACGTATGCACTCTGGAGGGGCAGGAGAGCCCTGGAATGAGAAGGGCAGGGGGGCAGACGACCTGGTGTGGCCCACTCCCAGTCACCACATCCTGGCTCAGGAAGCCTTTGATGCCCCCCGATGCATGTTTGATGGGGAAAGCCATGATTCCAAGGAGTCATGGTGGCTGTGAGCCTCTGACAGAAGGACCTAGGTTCATGTCTGCCCAAGAGACGCCAAGGCAGGGGAGCTCAGAGGCAGGGCTGTGTTGTGGGGATATGTCCTATGTGATTAAGGACTTAGCTTAAGTGCTGGGATGGGGTGGCCCTGGGGTCAGGGGCTTGGAAAATGTGTTTCATCAACTAAGAACTGTGTTTCTTGGGCCCTATTAAGTGCCCATACCTCTGAGAATTTCATCTCAAATGAAACATTTTAAAGTAATTGTAACATAGGGATGGAGAGAAAATTCTGAGAACAGAGTAGGCACTCAAGAAGTTGTTGACTAAGGATGGAGTTGGAGGAGCCCAAGTGCTGAGATAGGTTTGTGAATTCAGTCCTCTCTCAATCTCAGAGGGACTGGAAGATAGCCTTCTGGGTGGAATTGGGGCTCGTGGAGCTTACTTTTTGACCTTGGTGGCCTTATCTAGAAAATGGGAGCGATCCTCCTTTCTTCTCTCAGGGTTGGGGGAGCAGAACCAAAGAGGAAATAGCTTAAATGGTAGCAGGAGAGATTTAAGTTAGGCATGAGGCAGGACTGCCCAAGCTTGGGGAAAGACACCAAAGCTCCTGGGTCTCACCGTATACAGCGTAGAGAAGGTCACATTTGCTGGGGGTATCCAGAGGTTGTTGGCTGGACCTGTGTCAAAGTCCGCTCTGAAGGTCTGAGCTGGGATGCCAATGCCAATCTTGTCATGGTACTGGGTCTGAAGAAGTAAAAGAAAAAAGACTGCTTGAGAGGTTGATGAGTGTTGGGCCTTGAGGTCTTGCCCGGCTCTCTCCTTGGCTCTGCGGTTGGTATTGGGCAGGTCATAGAGACTGCCCGGCTTTCCATTTTCCAGCATGGACTGGATGAGAGGTGTATCACTGTCTTATGGCTTTCTAGGAAGTGGGAGGCTCAGGGACATAGAGGGTAAAGGGAAAACACTGAAAGGAAAGAGGAAGGTGCCCAGACCCTTATGGAACTACCAGTGCAGTGAGTGGACAAGCTATGTTGGGCTTGTCCTCCACCTGGCCAAACCCCTTCCCACCTGTCAGTGGTGCCTTGGCTTGAGGCCAAGAGCTGGGATTCCTGAGTTCCTAACCCTGCCTCTGACTGGTCCCTGAGCTCCTTCTTGCCCTTGGTGCCTCAGGCTTTCAAATAAAATGTTTTTTTTTAGGGGGCTTAGGTACTCCCTAGTCAAGGAATGTGTGGGAAGAGTGAACCATACGGGAAAAAAAGCCAAGGGCTGAGCCAGGCATTTATGCCTGGGAAGCTGGTGACGACCACGGGGCAGGTGACATTGCCAGAAGACAGCCTCTTTGTGAACTGGCTCCTCTCAGCTCCCAGCTACTTGCTCTTTCAGGCTTTCCTGGATGGAGAGCATTTTCTTGAGGAGGATTATGGCCCAGGATGGAGGAAGAAATATAGAATAGGCCTATACTCTCCCCTAATGGTAGAGCTCCTGAGGCCTCTGCCTGCTTCTAGTACAACTGCCCTAGCCTCAGCCCAATAAGAGAATCACTCTTATTCCCGAAGGCCTCTCAAGGAGATTTAAAAAGCCTCCATGAGTGGCCTGCACCACTATTAAATTATCCTCAACTGACTTCCTTTTGTTGCCTGCGATTCCCATCATACAAAGCTATTTGTTCGTTCATTTATTCATTCATTCATTCATTCCACAATCATGTGCTGAACATCTGTTCTGTGCCTGCACTGTCCTAGATGTTAGAGATATAAAGATAAAGATCACTGCTGCCTTCAAGGCCCTCCAGCAGGTAGGGAGACAGGTGAGGAAACAATTCTCTGAGGAGATGAAAGCTGGGGAGAGCCCCCTCAATGCGAGACAGGAGAGGCGGTGTCACGCTGGGCCTGTAGGTGGCAGCAGAAGCAGGCAGCTGTGCTAGGTGGGGGTAGGGGTGGAGGACAGTCCTAGATAGGCAGGCACCCAGCCAGGGGCTAGGGGTGGAGGGGACCAAATGGATTAGGTTGGGGAGGGAGAGAGGGCACCATGTCCTGAGTGCCTGTTCTTGGAAAAGTGTGTCTTGGGCCTGGTCCTAGTCCCTCAGCTTCATGTCCAGATCCCTTTCTATCACCTTTGGGAAGTAGAATGAAGAGATCTGGGAAACCCAGAGCACACTGAGATGTTAAGGGGTGAGTGCCAAGCACTGTACATACACACCCCACACAACCCTCAGAACTACTCTGTGCATTAGCTTTCTTTTTTTTTTCAGTCTTCTTCAAAACTTTATTTTTTTATTTTTAAAATTTTTATTTTTAAAGAAACTTTAGATTACATAAATATTACATAAACAATATAAGGGATTCCCATATACCCCACCTCCTCCCCCTCCCACACTTTCCCACATCAACATCTTTCGTTAGTGTCGTATATTTGTTACAATTGATGAACACATATTGAAACATTGCTATTAACTGTGGACTATAGTTTATGTTATAGTTTACACTCTGCCCACACAATTTTATAGGCTATGACAAAATGTATAATGGCCTGTATCCATCATTGCAATGTCATGCAGGACAATTCCAATGTCCCAAAAATGCCACCTATTCTTCCCTCTCCCTCCCCTCAGAACCCCTGGAGGCCAGTGCCTTTTTATCAATGATACAAGTGCTTCCATTTACAATAACAATAACTTTATAGTAGAATAGTAATAAGTCTACTTTAGTACACTGTTCATTTCCCAATCTTGAGGATTTTGGGATGGTGATGCCCTTTCTGTTTCTAATTGAGAGGGGGCTTAGATCCCATGGGGCAGATGGATGGAACTATCCTGCTTGCAGTTGCAGACACTCTCTGTTCTTTGGGATGGGCGTTGTCTATCATTATCTCCTTGTTAATTGTCCTGGGTGAGTCCAATGAACTGGAGAGTAGTGTTGCAACTCTGCTGAGATTCAGGGCCCAAATGGCACACGAACAAACCAAAGATTTAAGTCTCTGGGACATATATTTAAGTATACTGCTAATTATAGATTCAAGTAAAAGGGGCAGAAGAGCCACATGTAGGAAAACTATAAATGAGTCTAACTCAGTTATACTGTGGAACATAAATTCCAAAATAAGGCCCACTGACATGGTGCTGAATTCCTGAGCTTGTCTGCCCTGCTTATAGTGTCTATATGTCTCCAAAGGCCCCAGGAACCTTGCTGTTTGAGGCACTGTTTACTGTGGCAGTGAGTGATTCTGCTGAGATGTACATAAGCATAACCTCTGGAATGACTTCCTGACTCACTTTGAAGTCTCTTAGCCATAAAAACTGATTCGTATTTATCATTTCCTCCTTTGGTCAAGGTCTTTTTCCAGATGCATTGCTAGTTGGCACTTGGTAATAATCCCTTGGTGCCAGGGAGCTCATTCCTGGGAGTCATGTCCTACACCAGGGGGAAGGTAGTACATTAATATGCTGAGTTTGCCTTAGAGAGAGGCCATATTTGAGTTACAAGGAGGTAACTCTTAGGCAATATGTAATACTAGGCTAAGTTTCCATTTCACAAGAAAAGTTTCATAAGTACAAGGCATAAAGTTCTGTCTTCCTTCATAGGTACTGTCCATGTACCTGAGGGATTCTTGCCATTCTATTAGAGATGCTCATTAGCTTTCATTGTCCTCATTTTATAGAGCAGGAAAATAAAGTCCAGAGGGATGAAGGTAACTCAGATGTGATGGAGCAGGGATTCAAAGCAGTGCATCTGACTCAGTTCCCCAAAAGGGGTCCCCTGGGCTCTGACATGAAGGCTATCTGCATTTTCTGGTATTTATGGCAAACAGCCTTCTGCTCTGGACCTTTACTTTTGCCATTCCCCTTTCAGAAAATCCCTTCTCACCTTCCTTCTGTTCCCCTCCCAGCTCTTTAATCATTCAAAGCTCAGTCCATGCCCCCTCCTCCAGGAACCTTGTACTAAAGATTCTAGCCCACAGTGGCTTCAACTTTCCTTTGGCTCCTGCTCAGTTTCCCCCCAGGCACTCCCAGCCAGCACTGCCCAAGGTGAGATTTGAGAGATGTGTGAAAAGATCCTATGCATCTCTTGATGCAGTATTGTGGTTGTAGAGTTCATGCCTGAATCCCAGAGCCTTCTGTTACTACCTCTGTGATTCTGAGCAAGTTACTTAACCTCTCTGGGCCTCTTCTGAGCCCCCCTTAGATCTTCTATGAATGGGTTTAGTGGTAGTACCTACCTCAGAGAGTGTCTGGGCATATTAAATGAGCTCATCACTACTCAATAATTATAAATGGTGATTATATGCAGCAATGAAAGCACCTTGAGAACGAGGGTGATGTGTTCAGATGTCCCAAATGGTCTTGCATAAGGCACTGAACATAGCAGGTGGTAAATTTCTGCTGTGTTTCAAAATCCTGACTTCCTTTCCTGACTCTTCTGATTTGGAAGAGAAGAAGGGAAGATGCTTTTATCTCCCTTGACTTTTACACTGGGTGGGTCTCCCCGAGACCCGTGCTCAGGCATACACTTTTGGGAAGCCCGCATGCCCTTGCCCCATTCCTCCCACCCCGCAGTTACTCTCTGGGAATCTTGGGGCAGGGAAAAGAGGATTTGCAAACAAAAGACTGGCTGTGTGTCCAGGGTCAGCCTCTTACTTGTGATCTACATCTTGCTGCTAGACCTCCTGGAGCCTCAATAGCCCTCATCTGTAAAATGGGAATGTTGTGGGCTTGAAAGGATGATTTGAGAGATGTGTGAAAAGATCCTATGAAATCTCAAGCATTTGACAGGCTTGGCAGCCATAATTCTTACTGAAACCTACCCTTTTGCCGTCAGGCCATTTGGTTCCCTATGCACTCCCCAAACAGAAGACCTTTGTTTCCTCTGAGGCCCTCTCCCAAACCCTGCCTCCTCTCTTTCTCCAGCCTTAATGCATTGTTGGTTCTTACAGGGCCTGGCACAGAATGGGACTTAGGTCTTTCTTCTCTTCCTTTGGACTGCCTTAATCTGTTTTTTTTTTTCTTAAATCTTTGCCCTGCCTTTTAAATCTTAACATTCAGGATCATCTTCCCTGTAACACTATTTTTTTTTTTTTTTTTTTTTTGAGAGAAAGCCTACTCAGCTTTATTTTGTAACATCAGCTATAGTCTTGATTCTAAAATTCAACAAGGACATTGCAAGAAGGAAAATTACTATCAACAAAATATTAGCAAAATACATATAGTATTATATAAACAGATAATATATCATGATCAAATTGGATTTATTCCAGGAATACAAGATCATCTTAACATTAGAAAATTCAAAGTACTTGCTCACATTAACAGAAAAGAGAACGGTCATGACCATTGCAATAAGTATAGATATTGTTTGGGAAAAAATGCAATATCCATTCATGGTAAAAAATTTTGTTTGCAAAGTAGAAGTAAAAGGAAACTCCTTATTCTTGTTACCAGATCACTCTGCTTTCTGGACTTCTAGGTTCTTGGCTTATGTCACATAAAAGAATTTAAGGACATGCCATAGGGTAGGTGAGGGAGTAAAGAGTTTATTAAGAAAAAAGAAAATGAGAAAAGTACACGGTCCGAGGCATAGGCCACAGGCGTGCTGCAGGGTGAGTTGTGTGCCCTGTAATACTGTTAACAGCTGAATTCTTACAATGTGCACCATGCTTAAAGCTTTACATGCTTTATCTCATTAAATCTTCAAAGCAACCCTATGAAATAGGTACTGCTATTCTTCCTGTTTTAAAAACGAGTAAACAGAGACTTGGAGAGGTTAAGCAACTGGCCCATGGTTCCAGAAATAGTGGAGCAGAATTTAAACCAAGACAATCTAGAAGACTTGCTTATTGCTACTACATTTTGCTGCTTCCTTAGTGCAGCTCAGTGCCTTTGCCCTTCTCAATAATCAGACTGTGAGCTCCTTGAAGCAAAGGGCATGTCTTAATCATCTCTAAGTTCTCCACCCTGCCTAGCACGGGGCAGGAATTAGCAGTGCTGGGCAGGAATTAAAAGATGTGGCTTCCAGGCCTGACTAGTGCCACTTCATTACTGGCTGTGGGACTTTGAACGGGCCATCTGACCTCCTGGAAGGGGCCCCAACCTCCCTGCGGGGTGGTGGTGAGGATTGTATGCATCACACATCTGAAAGCTGGAGGTGCCCGGCCACCCCCTCTCCGCCTGAGTGACCCTGTGAAGGCATTGGTGCCTGCAGGGAGGCTGAAAGTGCAGGAGCCCCAGCCCGCCAGCAGGAGTCCCCAGTGAGGCATCCTGCATCTTCCGTTGGTGACTCGCCTTAGTCTAGTGCTTTCTGTCTGGGATTAACTGAAGCCTGGTGGCTCCCAGAGCCCTTCTTTATGTGAACCACCCACGGGTGGGTGCGATTCTCCTCTGCCCTTATTTATTAACCTGGGGCAGATGGCAAGGGAGTCAGTAATAAATCCTGTCTGTGGAAGAGGGTCAGGTGTGCAAAGGGTAACGAGGTTTCTGGATGCCGAGCAGGGGGTGCTGGAAGAAGGAGGCTGTGAGAAAGGCACGCTGTGCCCAGTGACACCAGCAGACCCCTGTCTCAGCCTGACCCTGTGACCCCTAGAGGGGGCAGAAGCTGATGAGAACAGCACTGCTCAGGAACAAGGTAAGGACAGAACTAGGTTTCCAAATCCCCAGCTCAGACTCTATCCCCTCTGCCCTTGAAGCTCTGTCCTCTGTATTAACCAAGTCCTGAAGACTCAGTCAAGGGCAGGAGGCTTAGCTGGACGAGAGAGGCCATGGGGGTCATCCACAAAGCCCTTGAAGGATTTTCTAAAGGAAGTGGAGCCAGACCTACTTTGTGTAGCCCTAGAGTATAGAACTGAGGTCCATAAGGGATTGGGGACAATCTCATTTTAGTTCTGTACTAAGGAATAGCTTCTGGCAGTCAACGCTGCCCAGTGGTAGAGGGAGTGTCCTGCGGGGTGGTGATTCTGGGACAGCTGGGCTGGGGCCACGTGCTCAACTGTTAGGGAGGCTTTCCAGAGTGGGAGGGGGCTGAACTGGTTCTCAGGATCTTTCCAGCTGTGGTATTTTAGGATTCTGTGGGTCTGACTCCCTGCAGGTGGCCTTACCTGTTACTCTACCATTTCTGCCTTCAGGATGGGATAGAAGTACCATAAAATCTCTTCTTCTCTGTGGACTTGAGCCTTCCAGTGCTCTGGCCTCTGCCCTGAGGGAGGATGAACAGGAGAATGTGCAGGGACCCTTATCAAGTCATCTCCCCAGCCCTTTTGTCCAGGGATCCAGTTTTTCTAACAGAGTCCCCTCCCCAAGCTCCTGTATCTAGCCTTCAGTCTGCCCTGAGATCAGGGGAGATAGAAAGGATTGGGGCAGAGGTGATGTTTCATTTTCCTCTTCCCAGTGGGGCAGACCCCATATCTGAGAACTGTCAGGAGAAGCATAAATCCAGTCTGAGCCTGGCACTCTTATCTTTCTTTAGATCCCTTGGCTGGGTGTAAGAGGGGGCTGGGACTTTAAGGAGGACTCTGGGAATCTCTTAGAAGACAAGTGTTCCTCCGGGTTACTCTAAGAAATGGCCTCCATCCCACTCTCTTCCATGATAATGACCTAAAGATGTTTGGGTGCTAAGACCAAGGTAGGGGTGGTTGGGAGCAGTCATAAGTAGAGTGAGGGAAGACTGGGTATCATGAAGACCCTGGTTATTCTGCTTTGAACCAGGGCACAGATTCAATCTCAGCCATCACTAGTCTAGTGGAAAACTCTGGATGACCACTGCCCTGTGGGTGGAAGGTTGGGGTGCGTAGTAAAGAGGTAGAAATTGGATTCACTGAGGCTTAGAGATTGGAAGGTAAACATCTTTGGAAACTTCCCAGAGATCCCAGGAAGAAGTGAATTTGCATGCCCTAGGTGCCACAGCTCTCTGAACCCACCCAGAAAGAATGTGGAGATGGGGATGGGAATACCTGGGCCAAGTAAATCTTATACCCCCTCCCAGCTTCCAGTCTATCCTGCACATTCCCTCCAGTCTGGGCATCTGGTTCAGAGCCAGGATGGGAGCCACATGAGGCAGAAAGGTCCTTTTTGTCCCACAGAGAATCCCATCCCTTCTCAAGACATGGGGCCAAGAGCTGCAAAGCCTTGCAGGAAGAAGTCCTGGCACAAGAAGCACGGGGCAGGTAGACCAGCTTCCTCCCAGCTGTCTGCTGAAGCAGGGCTTCTGCATAACTAGATCCTGGTGAGCACGTGGGTTGCACTGAGAGTTGACAAGGCCTGAAATGTAGTTAGAGGAACCCATGCTACACACAGGGTCAAACAGACACATTATATGAACACGTGCACAGTTTCTCATATTTACCCTCGTACACACATTCTCTCACATAGAC
Source organism: Tolypeutes matacus (assembly GCA_026826555.1). Taxonomy (NCBI): domain Eukaryota; kingdom Metazoa; phylum Chordata; class Mammalia; order Cingulata; family Chlamyphoridae; genus Tolypeutes; species Tolypeutes matacus. The sequence goes on from JAKSZT010001178.1 coordinate 15,582,898, forward strand.
AGGTCTGCATCTTAAACCAGAAAACACATTTCACTCTTCTAACCCTGAAGCAGCACACACACACACATTCCACCTAGCTACCTAGACCTAAGGCTGTGAGAAAGAGCTAGAATTCAGAGACCTATCAGCCTCTTCCTGTCTACAATCATCATCGGAGAAAGGAGAAGTCCAGGGGCTAGAAGAATAACTCACTTTCTAGAATAGGTGTCGAGTTCATGATACTTTAGCCAGAGGTAGAGACACACCAGTCTTTTTGGAGATAAAATGACCTCTCCAAATATCAACAGTATCACTCCTGACATGACATGGTTTCACAGCAGTATTGATAATTTGAGTGATCCTGGAGGGTGATTTCCAGGGTAGATGGGGTTGGGGTTAGGTTGTCGCTTTCTCATGGTCATCTCATTGCCATAGCAACATGGTTCTGTCTCCAACCTCTGGAATACTGGTTTCTGTAATGGGTGGACAATTGTGGTGCTTCACAATATGGTAGAGAGCCCCACAGTGAATCTGGGAAAGAGCATTTCCATCCTAGACTGAGCACAATTAAGGGGACTCTGAAGCTGTCAATTGAGCTGGGTTTTCTTGGGGAAGGAGGGTGAATTTGCCAGGGATTCTACCGACAAGCTCCACTCCCTCCTACAACAATTCCAACTCCCCAGCTATTGGGGCCCCCAGGAGTGCCCCCTCAACGCTCAACAAGGCAGACTGCCCTTTCTCAGTCTCCACTACAACTGACTCAGGTGGAAACCCAGCTGTCTCAGAGAGGCATCACAGCATAGCAGGGAAGCCAGTCTGTGTACCTCGAATGAGTTCTCTTTTTGAACCTCAGAGTTCTCACCTGTAAAAATAGGGATAATACCTGCCTTTCTCCCTGGGTGGTTACGAGGATGAAGTGAAGGGGTACATGTAAAATACTGGACCCATCCCGGGCTTCAATGGGGATAATGGATGGCCCAGTCCATGGTTGATGCTCCTTGTATGTGAGTGGGGTTGAGCACCCCTGCAGAGGTCTGGTTGTAAGGGTAGAGTGATATTTAAACCTCTAGGAACAGGGCTGCTTCTGGGTATTTGGTACCATCTTCCAGAGTAAATTGTCCAACTGGCAGATAATTTCCCTGGGAAAGAGGAAGGTAAATAAGCAGTCTGCCTGCCCTGGCCTAGATCAGTGTTACTCAAAGACTGGACCATGGCCCATGCCCCTCTGCAAAATATTTGTTAACTGCCACAGTGAGATAAGTACAAGAATTAAGAGGAAGCCTTCAGAATTTTTTGTAGAAATTTGATATTGCTGAAACATCCAAGCTGCATCTGACTTGGGCTTCTCTTTAGTATTTTTTTGAAATTTCAGTCTTCTAGAGATTCATTTTTTTTGTTGTATTGTTAAAAAGTATTGATAATTATTTTTGTCAATATAATTGACAATGGATTGGGAAGAAACAAAACAAAAATATATCTGGTCCTTCACCACGTATAGTTGAGAAGCACTGACCTTGATGACGCCAAAGCCATCTTAAAAGCAACTAAAGAACTAAAGATCCATTTAAGGAGAGAAGAGGAAAAACCTCGTAAGAGTTGGTTGCAAAAATTGGCTGCAAATCACACATTGTTGAACTGGCAACATTTCTTTATTGCTTCAGGACAGAAACACCAATCCTCCTCCCACTTGCCCTGGCCCTCAGCCCCAAACATGGGTTTGAAGTTCATTTCCTATCACCGGGGGCAAAGAAGCCTAGGGGTCAGAGCTGTTGGCCTAGGACAGAGAGCTACAGGGAGAGGTTTTAGGGGGCTGGGAAAATAGGATAACAATTGAAAGAAACCCCTATCATGAGAAGTCTGAAGCCTTTCACCCATGGCTAAGCTCCTCTTATTTATCTCATTTGATCTTGCCATTTGTTTTCTGTGCCTGGTATTGCACTGATGTTTGAAGGATGAGTCTTTGGAGCTGCTCACTCCCCTTTAAAGGAACAACTTGGGGGAGCAGGTGTAGCTCAAGTGGTTGAGTGCCTGCTTCTCATGTATGTGGTCCTGGGTTCATTCCCCAGTACCTCCTAAAAACAAAACAAAACAAAACAAACAAACAAATGAAAAAACCAACTCTCATTGGGGAGAGAATGTAGCTCAGTGGTTGAGTGCCTGCTTCCCATGTATGAGGTCCTGAGCTCAATCCCTAGTACCTCCTAAAAAACAAACAGACAAACACTGCCCCACCCCCCACCCCCCAAAAAAAAGAAAGAAAAGAAAAAAGAGACAACTTGGAGAAATTTGAACTAGAGGTATGAGAAAACAAATGTCTATGCTGGGTGTACAAAGCTGAGTAAATCCACTCCCTGCCCTTAGTGGCACATTGTCCAGCTGCTACATGGTCACCAGGTGATGAATGGGTAATGTGGAGAAGAAGCTTCACAGAGGAGATGGGAGAATTCTGAAGGCTGTGGAGGATTCTGCCAGGTGGAGAAGAAAGATCCCAATGGTTGGGCATGTGTGGGGCATTGGTGGGGTATCTGTAGGGGATGGGGGCCTTCCAGGGGTTGATTCTCAGTCAGAGACATTGGGTCTGGTGGAAGTGTGGCTCTATGTGGTCTTATTATACCAGAATCACCCGGGGTTCTTGTTGGAAAAGCAGATTCCAGGACCTCACCCCAGATCTATTCTGGATCACTCTAGAGTTTGAGAACCACTGCCACAGGTTTACTCTGTCCCCAGGCTCACCCCTGATGGGCCTGGGAATGGATGCAGATTGGAGCTGTGGACATGAGAAATACTTGTGGCTACACAAAGCTGGGTTCATTGTCATCACATCTTCCCAAACTACACAAATAAACTTCAGATGATGGGCATGTCCAGAGCAAGATCACAGGGGATCTGGACACGATTCCAAATCTCCTGCCTTAGCCTAGAGGGCTGGGGGCATTGGGACTTTGGAAAGTCTGAAAGGGAAAGCAGTGAGAAACGAAAATCCTCTCAATCGGAATGTCAAACAAGCCCGATTGTCTGAAAGTATTGTGATTAACAAGGGACTGATCAGTGATTTCCTGGCTCTTTCTTGGGATATTTAACAAATTAATCTAGGTTATCTACGTTGGTATTGTCCAGCATGGTAGCCACTGGCTGTATGTGGCTATTTAAATGGAACATTTTCATCATCACAGAAAGTTCCACTGGAGACTGCTGAAGTGGGAACAAATTCTGTTCTTATATGCTTCAGAAATTTGGCATTGGCTCTTGTAATTGCTAGAGAAGATGGAACAATATCGAACATGAATGATAAAGCTCAAGGTTTGTGTCCAAACTTGGACAGCCACTCCATCTGGTTGGTCAGTTTGGTAAGGGGAAAGAAAAGAAACTGGTTAGTAAACACATCTTCTGTGCCAATAATTCCATTGTTAACTTACTAAAACATTCCCTCTTCAGCCCCTAAGTCATTTTTTTTCCCCTTACTGGGAGGTCCCGAGGACGCCCAACCAATTGAGCCACATCGGCCCCTCCCAAGTCATTTTAACAAATAGTTGTGGTTGCCTGTTTTGTCTCAGTCCTGTGTCTAGACACTCAGTGTTTTAGTCTGCTAGGCTGCCGAAGGCAGTATACCAGAGATGGGTTGGCTTTTACAATGAGGATTTATTAGCTTACAAGGGTACAGTTCTGAGGTCATTAAAATGTCCAAATCAAGGCATCATCCAGTGATGCTTTCTTCCCAAAGACAGGCTGCTGACAATCCTGGACTCCTCTGTCACATGGCTAGGCACTTAGCGGTGTCTGCTGGTCTCTCCCTTCTCTTTTGAGTTACATGGCTTTCAACTTCTGACTTCCATGGCTCTCTCTCTTTCTCTGAATTTCATTCTCTTATAAAGGACTCCAGTAAGAGGATTAAGACCACCCTGGATTATGCCTTACTGAAGTAACCTAATGAAAAGGCCCTTAACCAAAGTAACCTAATCAAAAGGACCTACTTACAAAAGGTTCACACTCACAACAATGGACTTGCTTTAAGAATGTGATTTTTCTCGGGTCTACACAGCTTCAAGCCATCACACTAGATATACACAATGACAACACAGCCATGGTTCTTTACCTTCTGGAGCTTATAGTTCTTGGTGGAAGAATAATAGCATCACAACTGAAACATGGAACATTACCAGTTTGGCTTAAAATTTCCCTCCCAGTCCTTATTGCAATGAATTGCTTGTGATTTCCAGTAGAAAGATACAGCAAAATTATAGTTCTATCCTCCACCCCCCAAATTCTAAAAATCTCAGGTTGTGTTTTATGATGAGCAAGCCCCAACTCTACCCTTAAATGTCTTAAGGTTTCTCTATGGGGCTCTGAACCTTAAAAAACAAGATAGAGCCATCTGGATGCATTGAGAACAATGGAGGTGAGAGAAGAGTCAGAGAGGCAGCTCGGGACGCCCCCACAGGCAACTCCTGGGGCAGCAGGAGTAAACCAAGGGAGAAGGGCTGCAGCTTTGACAGGGATCTGCAGGACAATAATAACAAACGACTTTGATTCAATTACATGCCACAGACTTTCTGGCATTTTTAAGGGAGACAGCTCTTCTGAGATTCAAGCCCAGCAAGAATTTGCCATAGGTGAATTTTCAGGTTATTTTATAGTCTGACATCTTTGTGAGACTTAAGATGTAAATGAACCTTTTGGAATCAAGAGGAGTTATGTGTATATGCGAGCCACCACAACTTGATTTTCTAATTTAAAAAAACGATCACAATTTGTGGGTCTCAAATCGTAGGTAAAATATTTTTGAGTGCTGCTCATTGTTCTAAGAAAAATGTATAGAGAGGAATATTACAAAATGTTTTATGAACACCACAGGGATTCCTTAGGGAGTGGGCAGTTTTTTAATTCACATTTTAGACAAGTGTTCGAAGGGCAGAGTGGTAAGAAACTCAATTATTTGTACTGAGAATTCTCCTATTTTACCAAAAACCTTTGATACAAATTGTTCTTACTATATGCACAGTACGGATCAGCTGCAGGCGGGATATAAAGGAACTAAGAAAAATTAGGGCTTGGTCTCCACAGCTTCCAGGAGTAGTGAATTAAAATAAAATAGGGGCTTTGCACTGTCATATGAGATCTTAGGCCTCAGCATATTAGACACTGTTGGTGACCATCCCAGACACCTGCTTATTCAAGCTAAACAGCTTCTCCCACTCCTCCCGTATCTTACCTAGGTATGCTTCTCTGCATCCCGCCCCCATCCCAGAGTCAAATATAAACTCGCAGTCCCATTCTTGCTAAACAACCACTCCAGCTCCACCAGGTGATATAACAAAGACACAGTCCCCTGGTCTACTGGAACCCATGCTTCCCGCCTGCTTGCTAGAGCCCGTGCTCCTGACATGTGCCCCCTGTGGTCCTGCAAGGCCTGCTGCTCCTCTCTGTTCTAGGATCCGTGAGTACGGATAAACTTTTTTCATGCATCTCTGGTGGCTCTCATCCTTGCCACACCTAACTATCCATATAAAGATACTGGCAACTCACCAGGAAAGACAGACTGAGTGGGTGAGAAAGATTTACCCTCATGCTGGTGATCAGAGAAGGTGCCCTAGGTGCTAGGTCCGGCATGTGCAATTGTCAATTGCCTCATCTTATGGTAAGGAATGGAATTGTATGGAAAGGAATTCTGCAAACTCTGCTTGCTTTTTCAGGCCCTTGGGCTTCACCCAGTGCACTGGGAATTCTCACTAACTTGGTATCAGTAAGTGTTATGGGAACCTTTATTGGACTTCATATTTTTTTGCAATTTTAAGAATTGAGCTGGGGAAAGTGAAGATTTAAATCAAAACTCTAAAATTTCATTTGTTTCTCTAACAGATTTGAGAAGCCTTTCTTGAGATGAATCTTTGTTAATAAAGTCTGTGCCGTGGACCTGAACTGGGGAAGCAGCTGATAGTGATGACTGAGAATGCAATAGAGTCAGAGACACCTAGACTTGAATACTGGCTACCTCCAGTGAGATCTTAGGCAAGTTCCTAAGTTGCTCAACTAGAAAATGGGAGTCAAATGCCAGTACAATGACACCAGTCTGGGGTTAGGATTGATGAGTTACTTGTGTGAATCTCTTTCTATACTACCAGGCTCAAGATAAGTGCTCAAAACATGTTGGCTAAAATAAAAGTGATCTCCTAATATCCCTGTCTTATGTCACCTTAACTGACCTACAATGTATTGTGGTCACTTTCCATCCACTAACTCTGATGAAACAAAGGGCTTTCGGTAGGGAGTATTTGGGACAAAAGGCTTTCTTGGAGTCGTTTTAAGTCAAGTCCAGAGGGGCTACTTTGCATGAGGAAACTTCTGTCCTATTTGTCAAAAGCACCCCCTCCTGGCAGCCCTTCTTAATTTCCAGAAGCCTGTTTATGATCCTCCTCTCCATTCCCTAGTATCCTGTGCTCATCTCAGTTTTAGCCCTTGTCTACCCAGTTTGAAGTAGCTTGCTTACAGGTGGTCTCCACTATGAGCTCCTTCAGAACTGGCCTCCAATTTATTAATTCAGCAGCAAGTCCAATGCCTGGATCAAAGTTGGTGCTCAACAGCACTTTGTGGATGGATGAATGGATGGGTGGATGGATGGATGATGTTTAAATCTGACTCAGAGTTACAGCCAGGCACCATGAATTGGATTCTCTGTTAGTACATTTGACTAACAAATAGGAAGCAAATGAAGAATATTTATTCAGTACATTACAAATTAGTATCCTATAAGAACTTGCAGAATTTCCATAAGAAGATGAACTTGGAAACTCAGAGAATTGTAAGGCTGAATGTTAGTTTCAATCTGTTCAGCCTATTGTCCTGGCTCATCTAGATTCTATGACTGGGAGGCCAAGAGAAATTGTGCTGCTTTTTAAGCATTGGAGAACACTCACCCTCTCTGTCTTTCCCCACCTGCCAGACATGGACCTTGGATGTCTGAGAAAGGTTACCTCACCCTGAGTGTTGAACCAGAGATTAGAAGGAAGAAGTTTCAGGGTCTGAGAAAGTTGTTGATTGGTGATTCTCCATGGGAAGACATGCCTTCATGACCACATGTTTATGTAAGACTGTGTCAACATTTCCTACTTCCTTCATCTCAGTAAGAACTCATCAATGACTTGTCACTCTCTGATTCACCCATGGGGTAACTACTTGCCATTATTTAGGCATTTATTCATTCAGCAAATGTTGGGAAGTTTCTGTGTGTAGTATGGGATCCAAATACACCTCATTAGAAGACATAAAACTGTAACCTACATTAAACCTAACCTCATGGCCTCATAATTTAGATAAGATGCACACAATACCTATAATAAAAGGTAAAAAAAATTAAAAGTGAAAAAGATTCAAAAGGGCACAGAGACTTAGATGGTGGGGTATCATTGCCATTGAAGGCCATTTATCAATGGGGTTGAAAGGCTTTGGAAGGGAACAAGTTCAAATCCCAGAATTACTATTTACTAATGAAATACTAAATCTCTCTGTACCTTAATTTCTTCACTTGTTGGATGTTTGTGAGGGTTAAATGAGAGAATGTACATAAACTCTTAGGTCAGAATGTGACCCATAGATGGCCAGTGCTTCTCACTCAATACACAAGCCCGGGTACCTGCAGAGCTTGTAAAAATCACAGCTGTCCAGGTGTGGCTGTCTGGGTTACTTGGTTGCAAACAAGAAAATTTCTTTGGCTAAGACAAGCAAGTATGAAATTTATTGGGAGGACATAGGATGTTCACAAAATGAAAGGAAACTGGAAGAGCTATATCCAGGAAAAGATGACCCAGGGTAGCTCTGGGATCTAGGTGGGGGTGCAATGGACATTACTTCAGGGAGCCTTGCCAGAGGATTCAGTTTCAACTAACTTTTATTATAGTTTCTCTCTGCCTGGGATTCTGACTCTGGAGAGTATAGTTGGTGTTTTAGGTTCCTAGGCTGCTCCAGCAAATACTGTGAAATAGGTTGGCTTAAACAATGGGAATTTATTTGCTTACAATTTTGAGGCAGGAAAAATTTCCAAGTCAAGGCATTATCAAGGTGATGCTTTCTTCCCATAGACCCAGCTGTCGGTGATCCTTGGCTCCTTTGCCACATGGCAAGGCACATGGCCGCATCTCCTGGTCTCTCCCTTCTCTTCTGGACTTTCTTTCAGCTTCTTGCTTCCATGGCTTTCTCTTTTTCTATCCTTCTGTATTCATTCCATTTATAAAGGACTCTAGCAATAGGATTAAGACCCATTCTGAATGAGCTGGGACACACCTTAGCTGAAGTAGCCTCATTAAAAGGTCCTGCTTACAATGGGTTTACATGCACAGAAATGGATTCAATTTAAGAACATGTTTTTGGAGGTACATGATGGCCTTGCTTGGCCCTGGGTCCATGTCTTTGTCAGTGGCACAATTCCTTAAATTAAACTTCTTTATGCCCATCCCATACCTATGTAACCAGCATCTATGTGTGAAGCACAGACAAATACATTTTTGAAAAGCTCCACAAATAATTCAGAGGTGAGCCGAAGGTTGAGAATCATGGAAAAAACACTAAAAAGGGGAGGGATATTATTAGCCCTTAAAAGTTGGAAGGAGATGGGTACAAAGTTGCCTTACACACAGCTCTTCAGAAACCTGAAGTCCAGTGTGATCATGCTCACAGCAGGATTACACTAAGTGTGGTCTGGTACTCTCTCCTTCTAATGGGGAGAGAAACAATGTCCCACAGCTACACGGGTATGTGCTCAGTCGTGAGGGAGTCTGCCCCTTTCCTCCAGATCAGCACTTGGTCTCCATGACACCAGCTGCACCAAGAGCAGTTCAAGGCCCCAGCAAGTGAGAGGGCTGAGGAGAGAGGGTGCTTCCATTGACCAGGGGAGGTGGCCACGTCTGCACTGGGGGTTATCACCTGCCACTGGCTCCTCAGAGTGCAGAGGGAAGGCTTGTAGCCATTTCAGGGAAAGAGCCATTCCCTGCTTTCAGGGTTAGCCTTTCCAATAGGGGGATTGGGCATCTGCCAGGTGACCCGTGGGAGCAACCTGCACTTCTGAACTTCTCAGAAGAGCTGGATAGGAGAGTGGGAGCCGCAGGTCTGGGCAGTCTGCCAGCACCATGGAATCATGGGAACGTGCCTGAGCACTCTGGGAGGTTGCCCAGCGCTGTCAGATCTGGACTTTGGGCTCTTTGAAGACCAAACATTGCTCTAGACATTTTGCTCCAGGTCCATTTATCCTGATGACAAGTTCCAAAATTGAAATGGGATCGCCCTTTCCCAGATCATAAGTAATCTATAGCTTGACAATAATAAACTGAGTTTGACTTTTCTGAGTATAATTGGCACCTAAATATAGATAAAACTAAAAAGAAAAATGAGGGAAGTGATGGAGAGGGAGAAAGAGACTCTGAGAGAGAGAGGGAATGAGAGTGTTTGGCTTCCACACCAATTTAAAAATTATACTGACATCTCTTGCTTCCATTATCCAGAACTGTTAGGTTGGAGCAGGCTTGCCCTTTTCTTGGCAGCCACCCCACCCCACCACAAAGCCTTTCCAGACTGATCTATCCGACAGTGAGCTCTTCCTTGCTGAAGCACCATTCCACCTCTCTCCCTACCAGGAGAGACCCTAGGCAGGAGTAAAGCAGAGGAGAAGGGTATTTTGGCTAGCTGCAGCCTCTCTCTTTCTATGACCTCCCCACCTCTACCCTTCACCAGGTGTGGCAGTTTTGCATTGTTTATGAATTCCAAAAATAGATATTGAGTTATATTTATAAACTGGTCTGTACCTGGGTATGACTGAATTATGATTAGGGCTTTGATTAGGCCACGTCAGTAGGACACTGAGTCCCTGCCCTCTTGGTGGGCGGGGACTCACAGAGAAAACCACAAGGCAGAGAAGAGAGTGGGAGTTTTATGAGCTAGAGCCGGAAAGTGAACACACAGGAGAAGAATACAGAGGAATAGAGATGCCTCCTTAGACACGGCAGAAGCCCCGGGGAGAGAGACAGAGCCATTTGCCTGATAGTCTACAGCTGGCCTTGTGGAGCGAGCACATCTGCTGAACCCAGAGAGAAATGGAGCTCCGGAAAGAGAGGAACCCAAGAAGCCTGAACTCTTGGCAGACTTTGGCAGCCATCTTGCCCCAACACATGGTAATAGACTTTGGTGAGGGAAGTAACTTATGCTTTATGGCCTGGTAACTGTAAGCTTCTACCCCAAATGAACACCATTTATAAAAGCCAACAGATTTCAGTATTTTGCATCAGCACCCCTTTGGCTGACTAATATACCAGGTTTTCTTCTTCAGCCTCCTTCCAGCTCTGAGTCAAATCACCTATTAGATTATTTATCTCAGAGCAACTAGCATTATGTCATAAATATCATAGGTGCTTAAATTGTGTTGTTTTTGTTTTTGATAAATTGGTTATACTTTCAAGTATATTTGCCTTTTTCTCCCTATCTCTCATTGTCTGAAGAAAGGTTTGATCCCCTAATTAGATCTGTAGATTTCCACTCTGGGTCCGATTTCATTAAGGAAGTAAGTTAAGCCTCTTAATATGAATTGGTACTTGATCTTCCTCAGAATAAAGGAGAAGCACATGGCTTACTTAATCAAAAGGAATAAATCTGTAATCCTTGAGTTTCAAGCAGCATCATTGGTGTGGAGGACATGGTATTGGCTGCGGAGGTATATTAATTACAATACTGGTTTGGCAAGTGTGTCATATGCCAAGAAAGTAGTGATTTAATCAAGGTAGAAATTTACTTCTTTCTCACATAAAATCCAAGTATAGGAAGCCTAGTCTAATGTGATAGTTCACAATGTCAAAGACTCAGGATCATTCTATCCTATTGCTCTATCACCCTCAAGATAGGCTTCTAGCTTGTGATTCAGAAAGGTTGCCTCAGCTCCAGCCATCACATCCACGTTAAGACCAGCTTGAATGGGGAGGAAAAGGAAAAACCTTGCTTACACTTTTTAGTGTCCAAACCCAGCAGTTGCACAGTTTCCTTTTCCCACATCCTATTTTCTAGGCCGTTTTGGGGCCATACCTGGGTGCAAACACCCTTGGGAAATGTAGTCTTTTGCTGGGCAGCCATATGTCCAGGCAACACTTCTGTTAACACAGAGGACACAAAAAATAGCCATTAGGGTGACAATTTGCAGCCTCTGGCCCAGGAGGCCTTCAGCTGCCTTTCAATGCACACCCTTTAAGTGACTATTCACGCTCACTAAGGCCAGCTTTACACCTTCCTTCTTCACAAAGAATTTGCCATCAGACCTTCAAACAGGCTCTGTCTCCTCTGCAGCAATCTGTAGTAATGCTTCCACCATTCACTCAGCTGCCTAACTCAGAGACTTGGGAAACATTATCGCTGTTTTATCAACCCTCATTTCTCTAGATTTTTCACCAAATCTCTTTATTTCTTCTGAGGAAGAAGCAAAAAAAAAGAGCTCTGGTCTCTTCTCTCCATCTGAGCCCCCATTATCTTAGTCCAGGGTCTTAATATTTCATTCATTCTCTCCTTTATTAATTTATTCCTAAGTAATTATTGAGTATCTACTCTGCAGCAAGTAATAATATAGCTGCTAGAGATGAAAAGATGATCATTTTCCTTCAGCAGCTCCAGTATGGTAGGGGAGACAAGAACAAAACCAGATCACTCATATAACTGAAGTGGGATGCACAAACTACTGAAATCTACTGTTTTGTTTTGTTTTTCTCCAGGCCACCAATCCACCTAATTCTTATTCATCATCTTCATTGCTCCAGAGTTGTATATTCTTTTTTTAAAAGTCTGATTGTGTTGATATTCTCTATATAAAATCAACTCTCACCTACACTTCACCCCCTCTTTTGGTAATGAATATAAGAAGAGGCGGGCTTGACACTCAAAATTTTTAACAAATGATATGGCATAAGTACCATCCAGCCTAACGGTCAGGCTGTGCCAGTGGGCATTTTGGGTGAACCAGCCCCCATAAGGCAGGTTCTGCCTCCACTGGCCCCAAATCTACCCCTCCCTCATAGGCACACTCATACCATGTGCTCTGGCTGCTCTGAGCTTTCTGTTCTCCTAACATGCCATGCTCCTCTGTGGCCCTGTGCTTTGCTCACTCTTTCCTTCTGATGAGAATGTTCTTATTCCCTTCATGGTAAATTTCTCCTCCTCCTCATGCTTTCTCCTCCTCTTCCTCAGAGCTGACATTATTAAATACTTTCTACATGAGGCACTATTTTCAGCACTTTACATCACGTAATAGCCTAGCTGATTCTCACAACAACTATAGGATTAAACGTGCTATTGCTATTTCCATTTCACAGATGAGGAAACTGAGGCCCAGAGAGGTTGGATAAATTATTCCCAAGTCACCCAGTTCAAATGTCATATCTCTGTGAAACTTTACCAGACTTACTAGTAGTCAGAGTTAGTTACTTTTTGCTTTGTGTTCCTATAAAACTTTTTATATAATTCTATTATTTATGCATTTCATTGCCAAATTTTTATATATATATAAGTCTTCTTAGGTAGTAGATGATAAAAATCATCTTTGATCCCTAGAACCTGACAGAGTGCTTGGCATTTTATAGGCACACAGTAAAAGTGCTGAATGTTGAAGGAGTAAATAATCAATAAATAAATCCCTTCTGACCTTTGCAGCTCCCCATACCACCTTTTTTTATTAACCCCCTTAATAATTCTTGACATGTGACATTTCAATTTTTCAGAATTTCTCTAGGCAGGATAACCTTACCTAAAAGAAGAAGAGGCAACTACCAATGTGGTAGGAATTCAGCTGCTCCAAGAAGACATCATTCCTGAAAAATAAACTTCTACATATCGGTTACCAGGAAGCTTACTGGGCAGTATAACACCTCTTTGATTTCAGGCTTTGGCTGCTGTTGGGATGCAAATCTCCATAAAATATAAAACACCATAAGCTGTTAACATGCATGTACTGCTTTCATGAAGATGATGATTGAGGAAGAAGCTCTGCCAAGGGACCAGTGAGCATGTCCACCCTGGCACCTGGGGCAGAAATAAGGAGAAGGGTCAGAGCTGAGAGGAGCAGGGGCAGTGCTCACAGCCGGGGGACAGCTGGAAAAGTGAGTGAATGGGATTGTCTGCCTCCTGCCTCACCTTCTCCCAGGGTCTGACCCTATGCCCTTTTCTTAAGCTCTTTAGCGAAGAACAAGAGCCAATCACAGGGAAACAGATGTGGCTCAAGCAACTGGGCTCCTGTCTACCATATAGGAGATCCAAGGTTCAATTCCCAGGGTCTCCTGGTGAAAGGCAAGCTGGCCTGCATGGCGAGCTGGCCCAAGTGGAGTGCTGGTCCATGCAAGAGTGCTGGCCCACGCGGAGTGTTGGAGCATCAAGATGACACAACAAAAAGATAAACAGAAGAGAGACAATAAGAGACACAGCAGACCAGGGAGCTGAGGTGGTGCAAAAGATTGAGCACCTCCCTCCCACTACAGAAGATCCCAGAATCGGTTCCCAGTGCTGCCTAAAGAGAAGACAAGAAGACACAGAAGAACACACAGAGAGCAGACAGTGAGCTCAAAACAATGGGGGTAGGGGGGAGAATAAATAAAGAAATAAAATCTTAAAAAAAAAAAAAAAATCCAATCACACTCAGCTTTCACATGACCCAGAATCTCCACATGGCTCTCTTAAGAGTCACAATCTCTCTCACCTGGTTTTAAAATATTGAAAATGTGCAGCCAACAAGAATGCTGTATTTCCACTTACTAAGGTACACATGAGATGATGTGGGGGGCCAAATAAATGATCCTCAAAAGTGATGCTCAACACCATTCTTGAGATGATCCTGTCCACCTGGGAGGATTAGACACAGTGTCTGGTACAGGACAGGCATCAATCTTACTTCCTTCTGACAAGCCACCCCCAAGCCCAAGGTACAAAAAATGAGAAACGATGTAGAAATGATTTGATTTTTCACGATGGCCCCTGAATTAGCACCTCATTAATCATTATGCACACGAAAGAGAATGTGATGAGATGAAGAATGAATGCAGAAGTTTCATCTGGAGGGTCTGATAGAAATTTATGCCTCGCCCTCATTGGTGACTCAGAAAAGACAGATGCTGTTAAACTCCTGTCTTCTCCATCTTCTCCAACTTTTTTGGCAATTGGGAACCACAAGGCCAAAAATAATGAATATGTGCTGATAGTCCAGACTTTACCTCAGCGTCTCAGTTTGACTTCTTGACCCCAAAACATTTTACCCAAGCTGTGGAAGAGAAGGAATGGGACAGATTTGTAGTTTGCCTCTGACTTTTCTCCTATCCATCTTGTGAGGAAAGATATGTAATGCTGACATGACAAAAGAGATACAGCAGTTCAGGAGGAGAGTAAGAGAAAGCTGTGGAAGAGAAGAAATGGGACAGATTTGTAGTTTGCTTCTGACTTTTCTCCTATCCATCTTGTGAGGAAAGATATGTAATGCTGACATGACAAAAGAGATACAGCAGTTCAGGAGGAGAGTAAGAGAAAGAGTAGATCAATGGCATGCTGCAAATTTGGTCTCTGTACCAATTAGCAGGCTTGGGTTGTTATTTTTAATAAAGAGCAGAGTTGGAAAAGTATTTTTTTTTAAATAATGCTTTATATTTTTAAAATTTATTTACTTTGTGCACTTACTTTTTTTTTTTTTTTAATTTATCTCCTCTCTCCCCCAAATGATTCTCTCATCTCTCTGCTCACTGTTTTCTCGCCTTCTTCAGGAGGCACCAGGAACCAAACATGGGACTTCCCAAAAGGGAGGTGAGTGCCCAATGCCCTGAGCCACATCTGTTTCCCCGCCAGCTGCGGCGTCTGCTGGCTTGTGGCACCTGCTCCTTGTGGTGGGTATGGCGTCTGTTTGTCTTTCTAGGGGGACCTGGACCCAAACCTGGGACTTCCCATGTCATAGGCAGGCACCCAACTGGTCGAGCCACATCTGCTTCCCTGGAAAAGTATTTTAACAAAGTTTACTTTTCTTCTGATTAATCAGAGCAATACATTGAAAATGGAGAAAAAACGATCACTAACAGTGGTGGAGAAGTTTGTATCTGCTAAGTGACATGCAAAACACTTTATGTGCTTTATTTCATTTAATCTTCCAAACAGCCTCAGTATCATAAACATTTTACAGATGAAGACACTGAAGCTTAGAGAGTTTAAGTAGTGTTCTCAAGATCGTAGATCCAGTAAATGGTGGATACAGGGCTGAAGCCCAGGTTTGTCTGCAGCCAACGTTCATGATCTTAACAATCACACTATACTACCTTTCAAGGACTGACGATCACTTAGAAAAGAGCTTGAGGATTTGATTATTTAATTAAGAATATTACATTACATAAAATTCGGAAAATGGAGAAAAGCCTCATAATCTTACTTCATAACACAATCGAAAGAATTTCTGTGCATTGCCTGCTTTCCTCTGTGTGTGCATACACATGCGTGCACACATCCCCCCCATATAATTGAAGTTACTATGAAACTATGATTTTGTATCTTCCTATTTAACCTGATATAAATTACAAACTATTTTCCTTTTCATAATTTTCATGATAATTTTAAATGACTAAACAATATTCTGTCCAAAAGATGCACCACAATTGAATCATATCTCCTTGTGTTTGAATGTTTAGGTTGTGTATTAGTCAGGCAAAGCAATGCTGATGCAAAATACCAGAAACCGGTTGGTTTTTATAAAGGGTATTTATTTGAGGTAGAAGCCCACAGTTACTAGGCCGTAAAGCATAAAGCATAAGTTACTTCCCTCACCAAAGTTTGTTGCCACGTGTTGGAGCAAGATGGCTGCCAATGTCTGCTAGGGTTCAGGCTTCCTGGGTTCCTCTCTTCCTGGGGCTTGCCTCTCTCCAGGCTTAGGCTTGCTTCTCTCCACAAAGCCAGCTTTAGACTATCAGGCAAATGTCTCGTCTCTTCCTGGGCCCTTCTCTTCTTCCTCACGACCAAGCTCCTCTGTGTGCTTGCTTGCCCGGGCTCCAGTATTAAAACTCCAACATCAAAACTCCAACTAACTCCTCTGCTCTGCCATGTAGTTTTATCTCTGAGTCCCCGCCAAAGGGCAGGGACTCAACCTCCTACTGATGTGGCCCAATCAAAGCCCTAATCATAATTTAATCATGCCCAGAGGAACAGACCAGTTTACAAGCATAATCCATTATCTATTTTTGGAATTCATAAATAATGCCAAACTGCTTCAGGTTGTTTAATTTTTTTTTCATAATTCTAAATTAGCCTACACAAGTTTTTAACCTTATTTTATGAAAACTTCAGACTTACAAAAACAGAATACTATAAGGACTTTCCAAAATGTATAACCTAGTTTTAATGATTAACACTTGCAATACTTGCACTTTTTTTGCTAATGTCTTTAAAATTAAAATACAGTTTTTATGACATTTCACTGCTAAGTACTTCAGTATGCATCTCTCGACAACAAGGACATTTAAAAAATAACCTCATCAGTATTGCTCCTAACGAAATTGACATTTATTCCTTAATAGCATCTAAAATCTGGTCAATATTCAAGTTTCCAAAAGTCATCAGAAAGTTTTTTTACAGTTTGTTCAAACACAAATCTAAACAAGGCCCATGTACGACACCTTGTCATTATGGCTCTTGAGTCCTTTTAACCTAGAATCATCCCTTGGCCCCAATTTTTTTCTATTCCATTGACTTGTTGAGGAAACTGGGTCCATTTTCAATAAGAATTTCCCACCTTCAGGACTGCTTCCTGGAAATGTCATTAAATATAGTATATTCCTCTAATCTTTGCATTTAAATAAAAAAGTTGGGTCTTAGTCCTATTTTTTTGTTAAAAACATTTCGTATGGGATGTACTTCATAATGTATTCATAACCTGATCTCTCCATTTGGAAATTGTATTTATTTTTCCCTTTAGCAAGTAATCTTTTGGGTGATGTTTTGGTACCAAGAAAATATCCATTTTTCTTTCCACCTTTCCCCTAGTGGTTTTAGTATCCATTGGTGAACATCACCTAAATCAAATATCTCATTAGAGGATGCATTCATTGTTCACTCATTATTTCTTCTACATTCATTAACCAGAATTCTGTTGAGATTCTCTTTCCTGCTATATTCATTAAAGGGAAGTCTTCCGGAAAGAAGAGCTTTCCCTTATTAACTAGGGCTATTTGGTAACCCTGCGTTCCAGTTAATATTGTGGGGTAAAAAAAAAAAAAAAAAAACAACCAAGACTCAGTGGTGTAAAACAACAATTTTATCATGTTCATGGATTCTGTAAAGGGATTCAGACAGGGCACAATGGGGATGACATGTCTGTTCTGTGATGTCTGGGCCTCAACTGGAAAGACTCGAAGGCTGAGGATGAATCAACACCTGAGTGCTTGAATGACCTGGAGCTCGGACAACTCTTGCATCCTCCCGGTCCCCTCAGCCCATGCCCTCTCATCTTCTCTAGGTAATAATTTTTATTTCATCATGATTTATCCTTGCACTGCTTCTTTTTACAAATATCAGCAAATATGTCTGTATTAATACAAACGTGCACATTTATATTCATAGCTCTGCTTCTTACACAAAAAGTAGACATATATTACAAAATAGATGATAAACAGTATATTTTTCTGCATCCAGCTTTTTATTACTTAGCAGGATAGCTTGGAGATTACTTCACAAAACTACTTGAACTCATCCTCATTCCTTTCCATAGCTTCCTGTCTCCATTGATGAGGTTTACCATATTTTATAGAATCAGTTACCTATTGATGGAGAAACAGGTGGATTCCAATCTTTTGCTATTACAAATAATGATGTTGTGTGTATGTCACTTTGTATTTGTGCTACCATATTTTTAGGATCGATTTCTAGAACGAAGATTGCTGGGTCAAAGGGTAAATACCTCTGTAATTTTGCTTGGTTTTGCCAATTCCCCTCCACAGGGACTATTGCATTTTGTATTCCTAACAGCAATGGAAAAGATACTCGTTCTCTATAATCTCATCATCAGAATCAAACTTTTGGACTTTTCCCAATCTGATAGGTAAGAAGTGGTATCTCAGTATACTGTACTATTATTCTGCATTTTCCCAATACAAGTTTGCTTAAGCAGCTTTAAGATGTTTAAAAGTCAATTTTATTTTCTTTCATGCATCCTGCCTGTTCATGCCTTTTGCTTATTTTTCTACTGAGTTGTTGGTCCTTTTCTTCTTTTAATATCTAGGAGTGCTGTTTTGCCATGTAATGATTTTGCTTCCTTTTTACGTTTTTGAATTATTCGATGTATCCTTTGATTTATTTTGGATTTAAGTGATAATTAGGAAGATTTCCAATTATCAGGTTGTGGGAATTTATCCATTATATCTCTACTATTTTTATATACAAAGAATTTGACAATTCCCCTGTACCATTTGCATTATCATTAATATATTGATAAATATTTTTGTGCTTAAACATCCCCCCTCCCCCATACTTCAGATTATTTCCTTAAGATAGAGGCCCATAAGTGGAATTCCTAGTTTAAAGAACACAAAACATTAAACAATATGTTTTAACACCATGCCAGGCTTCACTGACAACAAACTATGGACCTTGATTTTGGACAAATTGTTACATCTGTTTGTCAGTTTTCATTATTCAGAGGAAACAATATAATTACATTGAAATTTTCCGGGAGTAGATCTGCATAACCAGAATGTCCCCTATATCATATCATAGATGGAATTTTGTTACCCTTTTACACCCCAATTTTCAGACTCATTTCCCCCATCTTCATACTACTCTGTCATTGTATCCAAGCCTCCTCAATTATTGGGGAGGTCACCAGGTGTTCCTTGAGGAAACAGAGTTCTTCCTCTCTGGCCACCTTGTGTATGTCCCCCACCCAGGAGCCACTTGAGAGAGGGACCCCCCATTTCCACTGAGGCAGGTACCTTCCCTGAGAATGCCATGTCCCTGGGTGCCTCCCTATTGCTCCTACAAGCAAACTGAGGGCCCTGTTTCTTTCGCCCATATGGCACCGCAGCTGTGCTGTGTTCTTTGCAGAGATGGGGAGAATTTATGCTTCCTCTGCTTTTCCACTGGAGCCTTAGCGGCCAGTTCGTGCTATGGATTACAGAGTCCCTTGCAAAGACCACTCTTTTATTCCTATCTGCCCCATGCTACCCTCTCCATCTCCCTGTCTGTCTATGTATGAGGTCGGAACCCCTCATGAAGCTTTGTCATACAAGCATTCCTGTTTCCCATTCATAAGTATGAATCATGCAACAAATATGGGGAGTTGGGTTGCATAAGGCACATAGCTCACTTATTTGATGCAAGAGATTCTGAATCCAAGTTTCTCTGCTTCATCTACTATTTACATGATGGAATGAAGACTCTTATGGTAGCTTATCATTCATTTTCAATGAACCAATATTGAACAAGTGCTTAGGCATTCTGTAGGTACTAGAGATTGGATGGTAAAGAAAATGAAGTTGCTAGCTCCTGTGGCTTGTGTTCTAATGGTGGGAGACAGATAATTAACAAATACACATTAATGTCAGATAGTTATGAATGCTATAAAGATAAATAAGTCAGGATAAGGGGATATGTATGATGGGGAGGATATGGCTATTTTAAATAGGGTGATTATTGAAAGCCTGCAGAAGAAGTGATGAGGGAGAGACAGGGAGAGAAATGTGGGTGAAGATGGGCAAATGCAAAGGCACTAAAGTGAAAATGAGCTTGACATACTGGAGGAGCAGCTAGGAGGCAAGTGGGGTGGGGCAGAGGTAAAGTAGGGAAGGGAGAGAGGGGTTGGAGATGAAGTCGAAGAGGGGCCAGGGACCTGATCACACCGGTACTTGTAGGAAGTACTTTGGATTTTCTTGCAAGAGTGATGAGAATTCCCTGGAGGTTTTTGAGCAGCAGAGAGATTTTATTCAAGCTAAGTCTTTGAAATAAGATTATTGTGATTACCTTGTAGTGAAAAGTGAGAAGGGGGTGCAAGGTTATAATTAGGGAGACCAGTTAAGAGTTTACTGCATGTCCTGGGCTAGATTTTCCAGGACTATTTACATTTTAAATATTCGGTCCCACTTTCCTCTTAACACTTTAACTTGTTATTCATTTATTCAACCAATACTTCTTGAGCACCTACTATATGCCAGGAACTGTTTTAGGAGCTGGAGAGATACCAGTGAACAACACAGCAAAAAACAAAAATCTTTGCTTTCATGGAGTTTTGGGGAGCTTTTTTACGAGGATGTTGAAATTTTCAGGAGAGTTGACTTAATGCCTTTGTTTAGTGATTTCAACATCTGGGTTTCCTCAGTAATAAGTTCTGTTGCTTTATTTTGTTTCTTTGAATAGGCCAACACTTCCTCTTTCTTTGTATGCCTTATGATTTTTTGTTGAAGTCTGGGCATTTGAATATTTTGATGTGTTAACTCTGGAAATCAGATTATCTCACTTCACCAGAGTTTGCTGGGTTTTGGTTTTCCATTTCATTGTTGAAAGCTGTAGTGTGAATTGGTTCCCATTGAGTTAGCCCAACCTGTACTGAGCTTACAGATTAATGCAATGTGGACATTTGGGTTCTTCTCGGGTCTTTCTGAGCATGCACCTTGCCCTGTGCATATATGGTTGTCACAATTCCCCAGAATGCAAGAATGTTCCTGTGTGTCCTATTCCCTTCCCCCTCCCACTGATAAAACCTCTCCCCAGCATTTCCTTTCTGGCTCCAGGCACTGTATTTTATGTCTCAGTTGCAATCTTTGGTCCCAGGCAGCTGTGCTTTGCTAGGTTCTGGGCCACTTCTCTGCACTGCTCCTCCAACCTGAGTGAATTCTGGGTTAGGTGAAACAAATGAGCACTGTGGTGGATTGAACTGTGTACCCCAGTTTGGACACGCGCTTGGTCTTGGTCTGCATTCTGGTGGGTGTGGACCCGTTGTAAATAAGATCTCTTCAAGATGGTACTTCAGTTAAGGTGTGACCCAGCTGAATCGGGTTTGGCTTTAATCTGGATTACTGGAGTCCTTTATAAGGAGAGTGAAATTCAGACAGAATAACGATAACCCATGCTAGTAACGTGGATTGCAGTCCTATAGGCAGCATGCCCAAGCCAGGGGAGGGGCTGGGACCTGGACAAGTAAAAGCCCTATAAAGCTTTCCCACCATTTTTAGGTTGCCTTTTTTCTTGACTCAGCAACCTCTTGTTTGCTGTTTATCTTTGTTTTCCAGAGTTCTGTGAAAATTGGTTCTGACCAATTGCTTCTGTGGGATGCTGGATGTTTGGAGTGTCTTACTATGCCAACTTGCTGATGTCACTCCCTGCATCTTTTAAGAAGCATCTTTCCACATTTTGGTATTTCCCACATTGTGAATTCTGCCTTCTCAAGGGAGAATTTTCTTTAACCTTATTTTCCCTAGACTCCTTTGCTGCTACAGGATCTAGATCCTACAGATAAGAGTTACCCCAGCAAAACTTGGTTTGAAATGAGTCCGAGACGGCAGAGGCAGTGTGGGTTTGGAACAATGGCGGCAGTGACTCCCTCTTCACAATTCCATGGCATGGCTCTGGCAGTTGTTTCTGCAAGTCTGGTCTAGAACCCAGTGCTCCAGCCCTCCCCATGATTCTGTGAGATATCTAATATTTCATAATAAATCCCTTGCTTTTCAAACTGATGAGAATGGATTCAACCATGAGTAACTAAGCACCCTGGGATATGGGAGATGATTTAAACAACTTTGTGAGTTAATCATGTATTTTATATTTTATTATATTTCTAAATTATAAATGTAAATTATGCTCATGGAGGAAATTTTTTTACTAGTAAGATTGAGTATAAAGTGAAAAATAAGTCTCTGTCACTTACCCACCCCAAACCTCCAGAGGTACAGAGGTAATAATTCTTAATGGTTCTTCTCAGGTTCTTCCAGAAAATTCTGGTGTATATATATATATGTACAACACACACACACCTAATCTTTAAACCTCAAAAGAAACATACCATACCCTTCTGTAACTTGATTTTTAAAATTGAACAATATATCTTGGACATCTTTCTAAATCGGTACATATAGGTCTACCTGATTCTTTTTAATGGTTACGTGGTAATGTAGCATATGAATATGCCTTAATTTCTTTAAACAGGCCCTCTTGATGGACATTTCTGTTGTTACTAACTGCCTACTCTTACAAACCATTCTGCCATCAACCGCCTTTATAAGTTGGTACATTGATGTCCCTAAGTAAACACATACATGCACACACAAACATATATTTTCACATTTGTGCAACTTTATCTAAATGATAAATTCTCAAAAGTAGAATTGCTACATCAAAGGGTGCAGAAATTTTACATGTTGATAGATACTGCCAAATTCCCCTCCAAAAATCAGGAGATATGCGTTTTACACTCAGCAGTTTTCCCCTCAAGCATTAATGAGCTTTAAACTGTAGCAGCTGGATTTTTGTTTGTTTAGTTGTTTTTAGAATTTCGCCTCTTAAACACTGCTTTCTGGGTTTATTTGCTTACTCCAACAAAGGAGCAGAGGCAAGGAGATGAAAATAAGATCAGAAAGAGACACGGACAGCTCAGAGCTAAGAACCAAGGATGCACAACCTAAGGTGCCTATAACATGGTGACCAGGAAGCAGGTTCATGAGGCAAGAGAGCATCCCACAGGGCTTGCTTCAAATCATTAACTGTAGTGCTACAGACATAGTGAACTTAATTTGTTGTAATTTTTTGGTATGAATTACACAGGAGCTCAATGAAAGCCACCTACACTTACATGATATGTCCCAAGAGTGATGTGAATAATACAAGCTAGGTGTGTTCTATGACTTTGGTGCCACACCTGAAACCTGGCTTGAATGGAGTCCTACAAACCTTCTCACATCACTCCCATATTTTCAGGCCCACCGGACAGGGTATAAAAGTAACATTGATTAATGTTTCTCTGGCTCTGTTCCTCCTGCTTTGGAGGAAGACTAATTCTCCATACATATCCTTTCAAGTAGTTCTGACTTCCTCAGGCATTGTCCATGTGTGCTCAGGAGATGAATCCTTCGTCTCCATTGTGGACTCTTCTTAGCACCTCTTGTACTTCTCTGTGTGATTGTGG
This sequence comes from Tolypeutes matacus, assembly GCA_026826555.1. Classification (NCBI taxonomy): domain Eukaryota; kingdom Metazoa; phylum Chordata; class Mammalia; order Cingulata; family Chlamyphoridae; genus Tolypeutes; species Tolypeutes matacus. Next base: position 15,606,014 of record JAKSZT010001178.1, read on the forward strand.
ACATGTCTTCTCTGGCTGTCAATACCCAAAGCAGCAGTTATGCTATTGGTAGACCGCTTGCCTAAATGGCCCCTTTGCAGCCCCTCTCATCCAGTGATGGAGACTGCCTCCCCATCCTTTGAGTGTGGGCTGACTTTGTTGCCTTCTCTTACCAATGGAATATGCCAGTTCTGAGGCTAAGCCTCACCAGGACTTACCTGCTCTGTCTCTGGATCCCTGCCTCTGCTAGGAGAACAAACTAAGTGTAGGCTGCTAGAGGTTAAGAGTATGTGTGGAGCAGAGCTCAGTGAGACCAATTGTCCCATGAATGAAAAATTAAGGATTCAAATGTGAGCAGTCCAGCTGCAGTCTGTGCCCTTATAACTACTGCACTTATTTTGCGGCATGCATCTGTGCATTCTAAAAGACCTGGTCCCAGTCAATGATTTGGATGAAGATAGAGAGGGCATGTTCATTAGTTTGGACATGAGAGACAATAAAAACGCCCCTTAGTGGATTTAAGTCATGTAATCACTATTAACTGCGCATTTACTAGGTACCAAGGACCCAAAAGAAAACTAGATAACATTTAACAAGCATGAAGTTTAGATCTTAAACTTGAGTTTAAAATTACTATCACCACCATAGCAGTAGCAACAACTAAACATCTCCCTGTCTCCACCTCCTGGTACCACTCACCATTACCCCTTATGATCCACTAGGAAAATGTTTGCTTCCAGTCCCTGCAACCTTAAGCTTTGCTGGTCTACAGGTCTTAGTTCCAAAAGGAGGAGTACTTCCACCAGGAGACACAACAGTGATTCCATTGAACTGGAAGTTAAGATTGCCAACCAGCCACTTTGGGCTCCTCATGCCTCTGAATCAACAGGCAAAGAAGAAATTACTGTACTGGCCGGGGTAATTGATCCTGATTATCAAAGGGAAATAGGACTGCACCTACATAATGGAGGTAAAGAGTTTGCTGGGAACACAGGAGATTCCTTAGGGCGTCTCTTAGTATTGCCATGCCCTTTGATTAAATTCAATGGAAAACTGCAACAACCCAATTCAGGCAGGACAACTAATGTCCCAGAAACTTCAGGAATGAAGGTTTGGGTCACCCCACCAGCAAAGAACCATGGCCAGGTAAGGTGCTTGCTGAGGGCAAAGGGAACATGGAATGGGTAGTAGAAGAAGGTAGTGATAAATATGAACTACGACCATGTGACCAGTGACAGAAATGAGGACTGTGATGGTCATGGATATTTCTCCTTGTTTTATTACAAGTATGTTTGTATATGTTCATAAAACAAACATCTTATCCCCTTATCATATGATATAAGTTGTAATAGTTTCATGCCAAAGTATTTTAATTTAGGATATCAAGTTAATAGTGAATATTACCCAAGGACCTACACTCTCTTCTGGAAGTATTTAGTGCATTTTTGTTGTATGGAGGACAGTTAAATATTGTTAGGCAAAAAATATATGCCTGTTATTATTTTTATTTAGAGTTTAAGTATGGACTAAGGTTATGTGTATGGCTGCCAAGTTGACAAGGGGTAGACTATGATGGTAAGGCTCATATGTCAACTTGGCCAGGTAATGGTGCCCAGTTATTTGGTCAAGCACTGGCCTAATTGTACTGTGAGGACATTTCATGGACTTAAATCATTAGTGAGTTGATTGCATCTATGGCTGATTACATCTACAATCAAATGAGGAGACTGCTTTCAGCAATGAGAGATATCTCATCCAATCAGTAGGTGGCCTTAAAAGGAGAAGTGATTTCAATAGCCCATCTCTACTTCAGACATACAGCTTCTCCAGGGGAACTCATTGAGAACCTTCATTGGAGTTACTGGCTTGCAGCTTGCCCTATGGAATTTGGACTCATGCATCTCCATGGTTACATGAGACAATTTCATAAAAACTCATAATATTTACAGATATCTCTCATTGTTCTGTTTTCCTTGAGAAACCTGACTAAACAAAAAAGAAGCATTTGTGAGGATGTGGAGAAATCAGAGCCCTCATACACTGCTGGTGGTCATATAAAATTGTCCAACCACTTTAGAGAGCAGTGTCACAGTTCCTCAAATGATTAAACATTGAGTTACCATATAATCCAGCAATTCCCCTCCTAGGTATATATCCTAGAGAAGTGAAAACATATGTTCACACAGAAACTTGTACATGAATGTTTATAGCAGCATTATTCATAGTAGCCAAAGTGTAGAAATGACATAAATGTCCATCAACAGATATGAAAACTAAATAAAATGTGATATACCTATACAATGAAATCTTATTTGTCCATAGAAAGAAAATACTAATGCATGCTAGAACATAAATGAACCTTGAAAACATTATGGTAAGTAAAAGAAGCCAGTCACAAAAGACCACATACTATATGATTCTATTCATATCAAAGTCCAGAAGACGAAAAGCTATAAAGGCAGTAAGATTATTGCTTACTTAGGGCTTGGGGTGGGGGCATGGGTAGAGAGAGCAAGGGGAGAGATAGCTAAAGGATACAGTATTTCTTACTGAGCTGATGTAAATGCTCTAAAATTAACTATGGTGATGGTTGCACATATCATGAATATACTAAAAACTATTGAATTGTACACTTTAAATGAGTGAATTGTATGATACATGGATTATATCTTAATAAAGCTGTTAAAAAATAAAAAGAAACAACCCAAACAATCATGGGATACCCAGGATAAATAGGAAATTTATAAACCATATCACAAAGGAAAAAAAGAGAAGACTTAAGATAGTAGTCTTCCAATAATTGAAGGAATGCCACATGGAAGAGAGACTTAAACCTTGTTTAAGTGGTATAGACAAACTGCAGCTCAAAATAAAGAAAACAATTTATACTTATCAGGATTAAGATAGGACTAACAGATGACAGAAGAAGTTAGATGCTTTACAGGAAATTACAGGCAGAGTGTCTTTCCTGACACATAATAAGCCCTCAGGATATTTTTGCAATGGTGATGTTGAAGAAGGAGTGTGCTGCCTCAGAGGGTGTTTTAGTTTACCAAAAGACTGCTGATGCAAAGTACCAGAAATGTATTGGTTTTTATAAAGGGGATTTATTTAGGGTAAAAGCTTACAGTTCCAAGGCCATGAAAAGTCCAAACTGAGGCACCATCAGAGATGCTTTCCCACCAAAGTCAGCTACTGTTGATCCTGGCATGTTGCCACATGGGGAAGCAAGATGGCTGCCGATTAGACTTCCCCTCCGGGCTCCCCTTTCCTCTTGAGCTGCTCTGTGGGCCCAGCCTCTTGGGGCTTCGTGTTTAAGGGATCCTGTAGCCCCCTCTCTCTCCTGGCATAGGGCTTGTTTCTTTCTGGGCCTCCTATATCAGTCTCAGCTGTTCCACTGTATCCCCAGGTTCAGCTGTAGGCTATTAGGCAAATGGTTCATTGCTCCCTGCAGCCATTCAAGACTGTTTGAGCTATTTGCGCTTTCTCCTTTCTGTCACTTGTCAGGATCAAAAATGGCAGAGCTCTCTCTTCCTGTGTCTGAGTGAGTCTTTCTCTGTGTTTCCATTTATATCAGACCCAGCAGGGGGCAGAGACTCAACCTGAGTGACACCTCACTGATGTAGTTCAATAAAAAGCCCTGCAGCAATCTTAACAGGTAATCTAATCAAAGTCCCCTCAACTGAATTTAATGCAATCAAAGGGTATCACACCCAGAAGAATAGATTAGTTTACAAACACAATCTTCCTCTTTTTGGGGATTCATAAAATAATCTCAAACTGTCACAGAAGGTGTTGAGGCCCATGGCTGTAGAAGCTGAAGCACAAAACTAGATGACCACTTGGCATGGATGTTGTGCCAGACTCTCAAGTATCAGATGGTCTAGCAGCCTTTAAGGCCCTTTCTAAACGTCAGAGTCCCTGATTCTAATGAGCAGCCATGTTCGGGATCCTGAGGGCAGAACGTAAGCTACGGGGCTGGGGCCTAGTCCTGGACAGAAGCCTGGTGGTAGCAGGAGAGGCAGCCTGTGGAGAAGCAGCCCAGATGGTGGGGAGGTAGGAGCAAGGAGCAGAGCAGCAGAGGCAGGAGGACAAAAAAACCAGGAGCTTAGAGGGAAACAGAGTTATAAGAACCAACAAGTAGAATAGGGAAATGAGCGATGATAGAAGAACCAGCCAAGTCAACGAGAGGGCAGCCCACAGATCATGTAGGTCTCTGAGGTGTCTGCATGGGCACAGTGCCCAGGAGAAAGGCAGAGCAGGGGAATCAAGAATACAAAAGGACATAAGGCACAAAGAAGAAAAAGGGTGGGGTGAGATATGGGGATGGTGGAGGATGCAGAATTTCTAATTATCCAGAATTTCTAATTATCTATGAGCTTGTGCATGTTCAGTGATTGTACCATTTCTTCTTACCACATTAATTCAGTCACAAAAAGAGTTCAAATTATGGACCATCACAACCCACATGAAGAAATCTACCAGGTAGATGTTAGGCCTCTCATCTACACCATCTATCCATCCATCCATCTATCCATCCATCCATCCATCCATCTATCTGTCCACCTATCTTTGAACTTCTTCCCTCTTTGAGCCTGAAGCTGTCAGGAAACATGTTATATCTACAGCTTACAGTTTGTTGGCATAAAGAATGAGTCGTAGATATAATAATCCAATAGTAATTGTTAATTATTTTTTTGAGTAAAGAATGTATTTTTCTATGGCTTTGTTTATTTTGCATGACATTAGCCTATTCTTTTTGTGTGGTTTACATCTCACAACAAAGGATATTAACTTTAATGTAAGTCAGCAGTATAGCTAGAGCAAATTTCAATTTTCCTATTTAAAAGTTTCTTACTTGATTTAAAAAAAAATCTTTATCCAAGGTGGATCTAGAAATCTTGTCACTAATTTCTATTCTACAAGATGCTAATGAGGTATGATATGTGCAAGAGTAGATTTTTTCCTCCTATTTAAATCTAAAAATGACTTTTTAGGCAACTTCTCTAGATAATAAATGTAGTTAAGATTAGTTTATCTTTCATGAAATTATTCTTTCTTTCCTTTTTATAATTTTTTTATTAAAAACTCATAAAGCAAGCATAAATTTCTGTTAAATAACTGACTTAAGCCAAAATGTGGTTTAATATTTCTAAAAGTAGGCTAAGTAGATCTAATTTAAAGAAAGGTTGAATATTGAGTTTGATTACTCTTATTTACAACTTGAACTTGTATTGACTGTGTTGAATAGTATAGCTACTAAGACCATAAAGCAAAACTGTATGAATAAAAACATAGCTGAAGATACAATTTTGCATAAGACTTTGAGAAAACATTGTCTTACTCAGTGACATGATCAGGTTCAAAATAGACCTAGCAGGTAAAAGGTTATTTTACACATGTGTTGAATTCTTGGCTTAGAATTTTTCCCTTCCATCTCACAACTCATCTTCAAAAATCACCATATAGGATATAGACATGTTTATAAAACAAACACTGAGAATAAATACTTAAGAAAATTGCAAAAGGAACAAAACTTCACAATACAATTCACTTCTAACATAATACAGTCCACATTTTATAGCCTTTACAAGAGCAAAACAGCAGGGGGTAGCTGGGCATATGAAAATTCTTTCTTTAGAATGAAAGTTTCCCTCTGATTGCTTTCATACCAGTGGAGCTTACTCACTCTGGTAAGTTGTTCAGTGGCTAAAAAGACAAGGCTGGGGGAGTTGGTTCAAGAGAGGGACTGAGGTCACAGCCTATCATCCTTCCCAGTCTAATACAGCACTCACCAATTATCATGAGCCTCAAACAGTGAGAATGGACTCAATCAAATGAATGTGGTCTGTGGCAGTTTGATATTATTTACGAATTCCAAAAAGAGGTATTGATTATGTTTGTAAACTGGACTTTCCTCTGGGCATGATACCCTTTGATTGATTTAAATTCAAAGGATTTACTTGATTAAATCAAGATTAGGGCTTTGATTCAGCCACATCATTAGGGTATGCAGGGTTGAGTCCCTGCCCCCTTGGTGGCTATATAAACTGATACTCAATCAAGGAGGCAGAAGAAGAAATTCACAGAGGAATAGAGAGAGCTCCACAGACAATGATGAGAAATGAACTTTGATTCTGCAGCCCTGGGAAGAGAGATGAGCCTGATAGTCCATAAGTGACCTTGTGAAGAGAACAGAGCAGCAGAGCCCGGAAAGCCCTCCAGTCTACAGCTGAGATCGGAAGAAGCTGGGCCCATGAAGCCTTCAAAGGAAGAGGAAGGCTGAACCCTCACAGACTTCGCCCACCATCTTGCTTTAACAAATGGTAACAGAGTTTGGTGAGGAAGTAACATCTTTAGGACCTGGTAACTGTAAGCTTCTACCCCAAATAATATGCTTTATAAAAGCCAACAGACTTCCGGTACTTTGCATCAGCAACCCTTTGGCTAATACATGCTCCTTCTGTGCACTACCATACAGGGCTGAAAGTCCTCAAATGAAAATTAACTGGGCTGCTGGATCATAGTCCATCACTTGAGTACTAGCATTGGGTTACATGAACAGTAAAAAAATACGGTTTTATTTTTGCAATCTGGATGTATTATGGAACTTCTAGTGCCAGGTTTAGGGCTCCAGGGAACCCTGGTTGAGAAACCCTGCTCTCAGAGTTTTTACAAGACTTAAACATGTTAATGATACATGCAAAGCTCTCAGAAGAGTGGTTGGCATGGCATAGTATTAATAGCTTTCACTGCACTGGGAACAAAGGAAATTGCAATCTGGAAGGAGTGGTGTTAATACAAAAATTATAATATAATAAGGTCATTGTCCTAATGAAGTAATATGCAAAATTCTCTGGGTGGGCATACAAAGAAGCAACACCTAAATTTGCAATAAGGAGTTAAGGGATGGTTTTACATAGAAGATGGCATTTGGGTTGAAATTTGAAGAATAATTAAGGTGTTTTCAATGCAGACATTAGAGAGATTGGGTGCCCTACACAGAAAAATAGTATAGGTAAGTAGCTGAATTACACATGTAACAGATGATCATCCGCAAGGGAAAAATGAGTAAGAAATGTATACATTGTGCTTCTATTTATTCTTCAATTGACAAAGTTAATTATTTCCACATACATTTCTGCCTTGATCAGACCTGTTGGAAGTTAAAGTATTTGGCTAAGTCTAACTCCCTGATGTGAACTAGAAAATTTGCAAAATCCAAACAAATTCAAGTTTACTAATGGCCACAATCAGAGCAGAAATATGCACTTACAACATATGGTTTCAGGAAAAGATGAATAAACAGGAACACAATTGGTTTATATTTATTGTTCTTCCCTGCTCCAGACTTATATTGGTATTGGATAATTTGCTGGGAGACAGGGGAACATGTATGTTTGTGTAAGTAATGCACTCTAATAATGTTTCAGGAAATTCATTATCATGTTACATTGTTCCTATTGAGCTTTCAAAAACACTTTATGGTGAACAAACTTGATGCTATTTCAAATGCAACTTGTTGGGATTTGAAAGCAAATCTTAGCTTTCGAGAAGAATGAGAGAGATTTAAGGAGGTGTAGAGAGAATGCTGAACTGAATCCAAAATCTCTTATAAATGTATTTTCAAAGAAATGCTTTTGCAGTTCAATCCAGCATTGTTTTTAAATTAAGCTTTCTAGAATGAGGACTAGGAATTGGCAAGTCTCATAGAATGCAGACTTGGCCAAACTTGACCTTTATGCTTTGAGATTTTTTCCCCTCATCTTAAGTGAAAACTCTGCTGCTGCTGCTTCCCTTAGCTTGCCAGTGCTTTGGGAAGAGTTCTTGCTCTGATTAGAGAACAAGATTCACCATAGAATTCCCACTAGAGAGATCCGACCAGGGACGGACCTGAAGTGAGTGTTCCTCTCTTCTTCTTTACCACTCCTCCGCCTGCAGTGCTATGGCCCAAACCCAGCAGTCCATGGTACCACCAAGCACTCTCCTCAGAGCCCAGGGACATGGCATGGTGCTCCGGGACTTTCCTGTGCCATCCAAAGGAAGCCAGTGACCTGGAGCAGAGGAGGAGGGGCACGAGATGTTTGGGAATGGTCATTATCTCACTTCCCACAGAGTAATCATTTTGTCCAAAGCCCTGTGGACCCCACTGTGAAAAACAATTCACCAGAAAGAGGAGATGGAGGAGAAAAAAGGAAGAGGGGTAGGGTGGGAAAGGATGCGGGAGGGGAGAAAAGAGATCAGAGGTGAGAGGAGGGCTGGGGAGAAAGGGGCAAAAAGGGACAGGGGAATTGCATTGGTTAGAGGACCTGGCTGTGATCACCATTTGCTGGGAGCATGCTCTGACTCTAGGTGGTGCTGTGTAGTTAGAAAGTTCAGAATATCACCAAATCAGTCTGGTTATCCAAAGCACAGAATTCCCACTTTCCTCTGGTGCCTTTATATACCTGGCACTTGTTTGGATCAGTTCGCCTCTCCAACCCCCAATTAATTTGCACATACTCTTAGCTGCTGCTCTTTGTCATGTCGCCCCCTCCTCCCTCCAGATATTCCCCCAGCTTCACACTTCTCATTCTGTGAGTGGACCTTATTCATTCCATAAGAGGAGTCAGTGCTAGCATTTACTGAGCACCTACTATGTACTGTTCCAGGTGCTTTACATTTATTATCTCACCTATGGTCATAGGAAGACTGTGTGTCAGGCAGCATTATCCCTATTTTATAGATGAAAAAACAAACAGGGAAGCGGCTGTGGCTCAAGCAATTGAGCTCCCGTTTACCATATGGAGGACCTGAGTCCGATCCCTGGGACCTCCTGGTAAAAAAAGAAAAAAGGCATCTTAGACCTGCGTGGAGAGAGGCAGGCCCCCGTGTGGTGTGGAGAGGTGCACCAAAAAGACCATGGGGCAAACCACATAGAAAAAAACAAAACAAAAGCAAAATAGACTCAGATATATGAAGTAAGAAGATCAAGGTCTCTCATTAGTAAGTTCACTAGCTGGAGCCAGGTTCTGAATCCAGATCTGTGGGACTGCAAAGTCCCTATCTATGCCCTGACAGTGGGCAATTTTGACTCCCCACAGACCATCTCTGTGTGGTTCTGAGAAGGTTGGTGTCATTTTTACTGTGCATTAACCAGGGGCCTGCCTGTCGGCCACCTGGTGCCTCAGTCAATCAACACTTTTTATAAATGAAGACCATGCTGTGTGCAGAGTCCCGCCCTGAGCCCTGTGGCTGTGAAAGTAACAGTGGTTTCCCAGCAGGGAGGTGGACTGCTGTGAGTCATTACTTCTCCCCAGGAGGAACCCAAGGTGAGGAGCTTGTTCATTGGTCATCTTGTGACACAGCTAAGTGTGAGTAACTTGGGGAAGCTGGGCTCTTTGGTGATGTCACTCTGCCAGTCCTGGGGATTGAGCAAGGGAAATACAGACAGAAGGATAAAAGGAAGGGAGGGAGAAAGTAACCTAAATCATTGCTGATGTCTTCTGTTCTGACAATTAAGACATTTATTTTCTATTTAGTTACACATCTCAAGGAATATGGGAACAATAGGCTAAGGATCCAAGAAATATATCCTATATTCAGATAATTAGTAATTAAGTTGTACAAAACTCAAAACAAAAACCACTACTTAATGCTACTTAGGTGGTAAGAATAATCTTTGAAATAGAAAACATAACCCTTTGATTCCATTTTGGTATTTATTTTAAAGTGTGAGAGAGTGAAAAGAAAAGAATGAGGGAGAGCCAAAGAGGAAGCAGAAGCAGAGGAATGAAAAAAGAGAAAGGAAAAGAAAAAGGAACCAAAAGAGATATCCCCGTCAGTCTGCATGGGCAGGTATTTCGGTCACAGGTCCCATCTGAGCCCCTGTATCTTTCCTCACGACCCTTTCTTCTCTATTCTTGCTTATTTTTCCTTTGGGTCTTGATGTATTTCCTCTTTACATGCACATTTGAAAATTAATAGGGAAAGAAAACAGAATTCAAACATGACTTCTTTCTCCTAAAGCTCATTGTCAGAGCATTAACAACATGGTAATTTTCAACGCATTGAGAAAATGATTGATCAATCATATATCAATTCAGGTAACAAAATAAATTAAGATACTTGTAGCCTGGACTAACCACTTTTTAAAAATGCACAAAGCAGTTGAAAGAGTTTTGTGCAGCTGAGTAGGTATGGAAGAAAGGAAAACATGTTGTGATATTGGTACCGTTGATGCCAAGAAGACACTTAAAAAAAATGTCTTCTATATACCTGATACGGTATTGAGCAAACAGCAAGTTATGGAAGAAAATAAAGAAGAAACAATTTAGAGAAAAAGAAAATATGAGATCATACATTCTTTCCATATCTATAAATTCCTCACAACTAATCAAAGGGCAATCTCATCTTCTGTGAGAAAAAGAAATGCTGCTCCTGTTATATCTGGTAAATACAATACATCTCATGTTGAAGAAGGAATGGCCAAATGACCAGAGAAATGATCTTCTCTAGGTCCCTCTGTAAACTGTCTGAATTTTATCAGTGGTTTTGACTTCACAGATGAGAGAAGCATGATAAGCAGTCATCCAAAGGAGGTAGCTTCCAACTGTTGGGGCATTGATAGGCAAAAATGCTTGAGTCAAGAATCTGTGAACCATGAAAAGAAGGCCCTCAGAATCTGTTTGGCTAGATAGAGTGTTAAGGTCAAGCAAGAAAACAGTTAACTTTAAGTGTCAGTACTATTGCACCCTCAAGGAGATTTTATCTATGGAGAGAAAGATTAGGGGAGACCAAATTGATTATCATTCAGAGGAAGTATTTATCAACTTGACAGAGCTTCATTGGCTCCATCCTGAGAGCAGAACAAAGGCTGTCAGAGAGGTTTCTAAATTGAGATGGATGATCTGAAAGTATTTTCCACATACACTGCATACATATGGTTGTATATACACACGCACAGGTCCAAGTTCAATACTGAATTGCTCTGTACAAATGCTGATGGGAGGAGGGCTTGAATCGCTGTCAGAGTTAGAAATGGGGTTGAGAAGAAAAATTGTTCTGAGATTGAGGCTACTTCGTGGAGGGAGTGATGAAGGGAAATAGAAGATTGCAATGAAAGGAAGGTTACAGTGGGGGCTGAAGATCCTTCAGAGCAAGTTGCTTGGGCTGGGGGAGAAGATACAGGGGGGAATGGATATGATATGGGGAATGACAGAAGAAAGGCTCATAGCATAAAGGGGAATGACCTAGTAAAGTAAAGAACGGTCTTTACTGTGGTCATCAAACTACAGCACACTGAGCCAAATCTGGCCCCATGCCTGTTTTTGCAAATAAAGATTTATTGGAACACAGCCACACTCATTTGTTTACAAGTGGTTTGTGGTTGCATTTGGGCTGCAACAGCAGAGTTCAGTAGTTGTAACAGAGACCTTATAACACAAGCCCTAAAATATTTACTACCTGGCCCTTTACAGAAAAAGTTTGCTGACCCCTGGCCTTGACTATGGGGTCCACACTCTTCTCTGCCACTTAAACACTATTGCTCTTAGCCGAGGTTCGTTTGTAGCAATAGCAAAGCCAGATTCTACTGTACATGGCATCTATTTGCATTTAGTTTGTATATTCTTTAAAGCTTTGCCAGGTCACCCTTGGAAAAGTAGAGATATGCAATATATCATAAAAAATAAATAGCAGTTGCTGCTGAGAGACAGGAGTGCATGCCCAGGAGACACTGTGCGGTGTCTCCTGAGAACTCACTCTCATTAAAGCAGTGGCATGTGGACAAAGTTTCCCAAGTAGACTTCCTTTATTGGCACTGACCATCTCCCAAAGGACCACCTTCTTTCCCATGGGGACATTTACATTCTTGAAGAGTATTTTAGCCCAGACATCAGGAGCTTACAGGAGTCTAAGGGCCTTTGCTTTTTTTTCTCTCAGAAAATCCCAATTTGACAGGCAAGCCCTTGGTACCTGGACTTCGGCTTTGGGACTGCCCATTCCCAACCATTCTCTGTCTTTCCACAAAGACTCAGAACAGTCACAAGCTTCCTTTTCTATGTCCAAATGTAGGACCAACAAATCAGGAATTCTTTACCATCTTTCTATTTCAAACCAATCTTGAGGGCTTCATCACAATCTTAATGGCTTTAAGAGTCATTAGTCTTGGGGAATGTGTGTAGCTACGTGTTTGAGTGCCTGCCCTCAATCCCCAGTACTTCCTTAAAAAAAAAGTCAATAATCTTAATGCTTTGAGAATGCAATATCCTTTTAGGGTGTGGTTGCCAGCATGAAGGTGTCATATTTCAAATAGCCACTAACCTATAGATCTGAATGTGCATCAAACTTTGTATGTTAGCTCAATTCAATTTTTTTTTGCAGTTCTTTTAAAATCAATTTTATTGATACGTGTTCATAAATCGTAAAATCCATCCAAAGTGTACAATCAATGATTCTTGGTATGATCACATAATTGTGCATTTATCACTTCATTTGTTATAAAAGCATTAGTGTGCAGTAGTATATTAATAATCTTCTATTAATGGTAAAAACATGAAATATACTAAGTGAAAGAAACTAGACAAAAGGTACAACATATTGTTTGACTCCATCAATACAAAATATATATACAAATAAATCAGAGAGTCAGAATAGCAACTGTGTATGACAGATGAAGGATAGAGGGATTGAGAAATGAAAATGCTCTTATATCAATTCAGTTTTAAATGTACTGTGTAGTACTATTGGTTCATGATAAAATTTTTTTCAAATATTAAAAATTCAACTAATAGTTTACATGTGAGTCCATGAAATTGTCTGACTTTACAAAGGAGGTTCTCATATTTAAGAGGAGTTGGAAACCTGTGCTTTTTCAAAATTTTATTATGGTAAAACATATATATGTAACATAAAACTTGCCATTTTAACCCATTTTTAAGTGTACAATGCATTAATTGCAGTCACAATGTTGTGCAACAATCACCACTATCTATTTCCAAAACGTTTTCGTCATTCCAAATAGAAGTGGCATATTCATTAAGCAATAATTCCCCATTCTTTCCTCTTCTACCCTTGGTAACCTCTAACCTACTTTCTGTGTCTATCAATTTGCCTTTACTAGATATTTCATTTTAGTGTATCACATAATATATGTCCTTTTGTGTCTGACTTATTTTGCCTGGCATAATGTTTTCAAGGTTCATCTATATTGTAGCATGTACCATTCTGAACATATATAGCAGGTACTCTGTCAGGCACGAGGACAATAAAGGAACACAGCATCGACCCTGTCCTCAAGGAGCTCAGAGTCTAGTGGGAAGGGCAAATAAGAAAATTAAGGATTAACTACCAAGAAGCCAGTCCCATATTGGAGGCATGTGCTTGGGAGAATGGAGATGGACACCTAATGTGCGTGAAATTGTTAAGTAGATAAAAGGAGTTGAAAAAGACTCTAGAGGTCATGGATGGTAGAGGTGTGAGTGGGAGCTATTCCGATGGCAGGTCTAGAGTATTCCAGAAAACTGGAAGAGAAGAGTTAACATTTTGTGGGCACCTACTATAGTATAGTATAGTAGGTGCCAGCATTGTGCCAAAATAGTCTGCTTATTTACATCTTAACACTGTGGCCTGTTGAGAGAGGTACTGCTATTATCTGCATTTTTTTTAGATAAAGAAATGAAAGCTTAGAAACTAGTCCATATGGCCGATTATTGGCAAAACCATTATTTCAACCTGGACTCTGTGCTTTTAGGTGCTACACCATATTGCTTAGTATGGAGCTAGAAGAGAATATGGTGAGCTTCGGGAAGGTAAGCAGAGGGTCAAGTGAGTAGATGTGTAAATGGAGATGGAGCTGCAAAACTATGCAGGGATCAAATCATAAAGACCTTTGCATTTATTCCCAGAAAAGGGCTTGGATACATAAAATGTATATGGTAATCACGTTAATCCAAGGATAAAAAAAAGGAAACTGGAGATGAGCCCATGAAAAAAAAAAAAAAGACTTTTCTCAGAAATGTAATCAGAATAACTCTAGGTTAAAGCCTAATGTAAAGAATAACTTATTTTTCCATTAAAGTACAACTGAAAATAACCAAGAATAAAAAGACATTGGCTTCACATTTTTCCATTTGTACTGAAGAAAGGTATTTTGGGGCATCTTATGGAAAATATAACTTCAAGGGTTAAAGGAGCATTTATTAGGCATCTCAGCAAATTAAGAGCCCACTAAAGTGGAATCTGTGCTTGTACAAGGCTAAGCCTCCAGTACGTGGTCCTGGATGATTGTCCCAGAAGGAAAGAAGGACCAGTCTGTACACTTCTGGGGTTCAGACTGTCAGGCATGCCTAGACAGCATGCACCATGGCATAGGGGAAGCGGAGAGGTAGCTGTGTGAGATGGGCTGCATTGGAGCCTCTGAAGAAGGAAAGCTAAAGAAAGGAGCTGAGGTCCTGGAGCCCAAGGGCAAGGAGCCTCAGCCAGCATGGGGGTGATCCTGAGAACAGCCAGGCTGTGTGCTCTCAGACTGACCTCCAGCCTTCCACTTCCTCCCGTCTCTGCCCTCTCCCCCAGGGACTGAACCAGAGCCTGGAGAAGCCAGCAGGAGGAAGTCGTGTTTTATGGCCTTGTAACAGAGGGCAGCCCAGGCCAGGCAGAGATGTTTTCACAAGTATAGCCCAGCAGCAGTGGTCAAGGATGTCCTAGTGGTGATGTGGGAATCGGTGTGCAGTCAAGCTGAGGAGGGAAGAGGCCTGCAGTGCCCTGGGCCCTGAGCCACGGCTGGTCCAGGAAAAGCAGTAGATACTGTGAAAGGCGGTATACCAGAAAGCCATCCAGGAATCAGAAAGGGCAGTGTGGGCTGGGGTTGCTACACTTCTGGAGAGAGCTAAATCAGGCAATATTGTTCATTATTGTTATTTTGAGTCATCTGTGGGTCTCTTAGTGGGGCTTAAGAAAATGTGGCTCACAGTGATACCTTCACTGTACAAAGTCTCCATAAACTGGGTTTGTGCTGTGTGGCTGCAAATGTCAAAGGTCTATCCTCAGATGATGCGAGGGGCAGGGCTGGCTACCTGGATGGGTGGAGTTTTCTCTCTTCTTTAACGTGAAGTAGGATCCTTTCATCTCCCTATGCTTGGCCCCTGTATTTACATTTTAACCAGAATAAAAATATCTGAATCTGTAGTTAAGATCTCAGTATGTGTCCCTTTGACTCCTAAGCTAGTGAAGGAGATGTTTGGGGGCTTGAGGGGCCTTCCCATCTTCTTGGTAAGTAACTTCCTACCTCATCTTCTCAGGTGGCTGAAGATAGTCCTTCCAAGGAGGCTGGCCATTCCCAGGATGCTCAGTCACATTCATGGACTTTTCAAGAGAGCCTGTCACTGCAGTTTCCCTCTCCTTTTGAGCCCATGGGCCCTATGGCCATAGAGCCTATTATGCCTGACCACCCTCTTGGAAAGACTGCCCTGGCTCCCAGTGCACCACTGAGGCAGGTGCGTTCCTTTAAGGAAGAACCGAGTAACTCTCTGAGAGAGTTGGCTGGCTGGCTTTCTTCAGTACGATGGATTGGAACAGAAGTGGGAGGAAAGTGCAGCACCTACACGAAACAGGTAAGTCATTGGTCCCATGGGCCGCTCAGCTGACCCCCATCCACAGGGCTCCCTGTCAGTGTCAGTCCCCAGCTGCAGCTGGTCACAGATGAGCTCCCTGCCCTCCCCACCTTCAGTTTATTGGCTAAAAATGCTGGCCGGACAGGGAAGACTGCCCTACCTCAAACCAACTGCTGGTGTTTAGGGATCCATTCCCACCCCCCACCCCAAACAAAATAAAACTCAAACCAATTGGTTTCCTTTTGTTGAGAAGGAAACACCTCCTAAACTGGCAGAATGTGGTATTCTATGAAAAGGCAAATTTCAGGGTCCCTTCGAGTTTAACGATCCTCTGTAATGGAAGCCATGTGGGTCAGTTGCAACTCACTCTCCTGCCCTCTTAGATGGGAACTCGTGGTTCACAAGTGTTGAAATTAGATGATCCTTCACACTGCTGGCCCACCCTCAGGTCCTGTGAAACTCTAGTCACCTTCCTCTAGATAGGACCCATGACCATCCCTGGAATGCTACTGTAGTGATCCTACTGTTTCCCCTTGCACACTTCCGAGTGTAAATTGCTAAGCCCTCCTTCAGAAAAATGGATCTGTGGGGGAAGACGTAAGGCAGCAGTATTTCCAGTGCAACTGATCTGAAGACAGTGGGTCCAAAGGAAAGGTTCTCTTGTCTTATGTGTGAGTATATGGCTTTGGTCTTCAAAATCTACTTAAAAATGTGGTGCGGTGTGGCAATATCTTCTATATATTCAGGGCTGTCAGACAGCAGCCCACAGCTCCCACAGAGGGCATGGGACAAAGTGGTTATTCAAATTCCCTTGGGCCGTTGGGTGCACGTTTCAGCAAGATGGTAGTGGCTCTTTAACGGGAGGAAAACTGTTATTTGACTCTTCTGTTTCCTCAGGCGGAAAGTATGCCAGCACATTGTGAGTTCCCCATTCATCACCTAAACTCTGGGAGAGAACTGATGCCTAATTTCCTCAGATATGCATGCTAGAGGGATTAGTCTGCCGACTTTGTAAGCTACCTTGAGTTGAGGTATTGCTAACTAGTCTTTGGAAACTGACAAATGGGCCTTTGGCAAATTGAAAAAACTTGAATTATGAGTTAATAAACATTCTAATTTCTGAGAAGTCCACAGATTATTGTGGGAAGACAGTGCCTCCTAATCCCATTTGTCCTAAAAATTCCCTAAGAACTGACATGTCCTCTCTGTTTATCTTTAGTAAAAAAACAAGCTAAGAAAGGAAGCTGTAAAGAAGAAAAATGGCCTCTTTTGTTTTAAATATGATCAAAAGTCAGATTTCAACTAGAAAAAAAAAATGCTAAAATGAGAAAATCTAAAGCCTTTCACCATGACTAAGTTGCTTTTATCTATCTCATTTGAGCTCACCATTTGCTTTGTGTGCCTGCTATCTCATTGATGTCTGAAGGATGAAGCTTTGGAGGTACTCATTCCCCTTTAAAGAGAAAACTTAGAGAAATTTGACTAGAGGTGTAGGAAAACAAATGCCTATGCAGGGCCAGGTACTGGGTGTACAAAGCTAAGTCCTCTCCCTGCCCTGAGTGTCTCACTGTCCAGCTCCCATGTGGTCACTGGGCGATGCATGGTTGAAGACAGGACCCCATAGGCAGGGCATGTGTGGGGCATCGGTGAGGTATAGGTGGGGGGTGGTGGCCTGCTGAAGGCTGCTTTTCAGTCAGAGGCATTGAGTAGTGACCGATCCAGCGGGAGTTTGCTTCCCAAACTGCAGGAATACAGCTCAGGTGAGCGGGTCCAGAGCAAGATCACAGGGAATCGGGACAGGATTCTGGGTCTCCTGCCTTAGCCTATAGGGTTGGGTGCATTGGAACTATGGAATGTCTGAAAGGGAAAGCAGTGAGAAACTGAAATCCTCTCAATCAGAATGTCACTCAAACAAGCCTGATTGTCTGAAAATCTCGTGATAACAAGGGACTGATCAGTCATTTCCAGGCTCCTTCTTGGGATATTTAACAAATTAATCTAGGGTATCTGCATCTGTATTGTCCAACATGGTAGTCACTGGCTGTATGTGGCTATTTAAATGGAACATTTTCATCATCACAGAAAGTTCTATTGGAGACTGCTGGAGGGGAAGCAAATTCTGTTCTTACATGTCTTAGAAATTTGGCATTGGGTCTTGTGAGTGCTAGAGAAGATGGAACAATGTCAAACACAAATCATAAAGCTCAAGGCTTGCATCTAAACTTGGACACCCACTCCACCTGGTTGGTCAGTTTGGTGGGGGGGGGGGGAAGAAACTGGTTAGCAAACATGTATTCTGTACCAATGGTGTCACTGTTAACTTATTAAAATATTCCCTCTTTAGACACTAGGTCATTTGACAAACATTTGTGGGGTACCTGTTATGTCTCAGCACTGTGTCTAGACGCTAGGTATACACAATGACAACACAGCCGCGGTTCTTATCCTTGTGGAACTTATAGTTCTATGTGGAGCAATAATAGCTTCACAGCTGAAACATGGAACATTACCAGAATGACCTAAAATTTCCCTCCCAGACCTTATTCCAATGAATTGCTTGTGACTCCCAATAGAAAGGCACAGCAAAATCCTAAAGATTCCAAGTTGTGTTTCATGGTAAGCAAGCCACAATCCTACCCCTATATGTCTTAGGGTTTCTCTATGGGGCTCTGAACCCTAGAAAACAAGATAGAGCCATCTGGACACATTGAGAACAATGGAGGTGAGAGAGGAGTCAGAGAGGCAGCTCGGGAGGCCCCCACAGGCAACTCCTGGGGCAGCAGGAGTAAACCTAGGTAGAGTGGCTGCTGAAGTGGTACAACTACAGAGGCTAATGCATTGAGACTCAAAGCTTTGAAGACAGTCTGCGGGGCAATAGTAACATACAACTTTGATTCAATTTCGTACCACAGACTTTCTGATATTTTTGAGGGAGACAGCACTTCTAACATTCGAGTCTGGCAAGAATTTTTTTTTTTTTTTTTTTTTTTTTTACTGGA